>NW_019379702.1:2812811-2831831 GCF_000648655.2 Copidosoma floridanum
GTACGATGTGCGTGGAATTAGGATATATATATATTGATAAATAAGTTTATGAAAAGCTTATAAATAAATAAGATGAATGTTATTTTCATGATTTAAATATTAATTTAATAAGTAAAATAATAAGCTGTATAATTTTAAAATATAAAATAGCGTCATCAGGTAGGTAAAAGGTGCTGGTGTTGGTTGAATTTAGCAAATGCGTTGAATAAAATAAAAAATCCATAGAAGTAAAAATCACCAGAGAATTTATACTTACGTTTATTATATAAAAGAAAATCATTACACTTGTTAGTCATTTGATTTTGTCGCATTATAATACAATAGAATGATAGTTGATAAAATTGAGCATGGCGAGACGTAACAATAAAAAATAAATTTGAATTTTCAGTTTTAATAATCAAATAAAAAAAATTAATTAAACTCAATAAGTAAGATAGCTACACTAGCTATACTAGCCATGCCGAGAGAGCTCTATGCGAGGTATTAAAGCTGAAAGAAGCCACTATTTTTAAAATGGTGACTAGGCTGAACTAAGCCATAAATAAAAAACACGCTTCCTTTGTGCTTGAATCCGTTAATGCTATAAATCAAGTCCACTTACAAGCAATAGCGTAGTAAAGCTATAAAATTTGAAATAACAGTTTTTACAGAGTAAAATATTTGAAGCAAAAAAATTTACGTGGAATTCTACGTTGTACAAATTAACGAGCTTTCCTGTTTTCGTATTTTCAGTCGACATTAGTTTTAATTTTCTTTGGTTATAATAACAACTTGTTACTTAATGTATTATCTGGGTAAACAACTACTGTATATAAGTTTTTACATCTATATTTTATAGATTGCTGCATATCGTTAATTGAAAGTTCAATATCACACAAACCTATAAAGAAATTTTAACCTACGTGTTTTACATGCACAATAGTTGGGCTGCTATCGTATTACTAAATTAAATGATAAATATAAAAATGATACGAATGAGTTATAAGTCATGCACGTATACTTTTCTTTCCATTGTACATAAAGCGTATGAATAGAATTTGAATTTTTTTTACCTAACATTGTAAATTAAATAAGATTTAAGTTATTACAGTACTATGACAACACTTTTTTAAAATAGGGTCTTAACCAATATTAATTATCAAAACTAAATACCCGTTGGACTTGCTTGATTACTTTCTGTTGTAATTTTCAACCAATAGTCGAATAAAGCTTTATATTCAAGCTCACTACCTTTTTTTTCTCTTCTCATCTAATGACTTGTAATGAATGATATCTGGGTTTAATGGCATCAAGCCACAAGCTTTGAAACCACTAATTACAATTTCTTTTTTAATTTTCAAAGGTTGACATAAGTTGTGATAAAGCTACTCGAAATGATTCTCTTGTCAATCATGTCACATTGTTCTCTCTTTTCCAAGTTGGAAGAAAATTTTTCCATAATCTTTTTAAATTAAAAAATAGTGCCACATTAGGCGGTTGTACGATGTGCGTGGAATTAGGGAACAAACTTATAAGTTAATTCCATTATCTCTGCAAAACTATACAGAAAGAATTGTAAAATGTGATAAGTGTCCATCAGCAATTGAAAGAACAGGACGTTCTATGTTTTGTTCTGTAAGCCACTTGTCAAACACATTGGTTACATATTCATAAAAAAATTCCTTGGTCATCCATCCATCTTTAGTCATACTTCAGGTATACTTTGCTTATAAGGATATAAAATCATAGGAGGAGCTGTAGATCCATTAGCATCATAGGTTAATAAGACAGTCAAATTTTCTTTTTCATTTCATTCTACAACTTTGTACACTATGGGTGCTCCTATTTAAGCAATAACTTTATCCATCTTGAGATTAAATAACATACAGATTTCATCACAGTTGTAGACACGTGACGAATCAATATCTTAAAGCTTCTTTTCTTGCAAATAATTTTTAACATCACTAAACCAACATCTCAAACTTTCTTCTGTCACGTTTGCTCTCACAGCTGTTAAATTTTGAGCTCTGCTAATCGACAAGTTATGGTGGCGTTTCATAAAAGATTCATACCAATGACGACCAGGTTTGCCATCGATAAATGGAGTCTCTAGTTTTTCTTGTAATACGTAGTTCTGTACATTGTTTAATAATTCATTCTTTGTTACTGGATCACCTGTTTTGCTGCGATGCAAAATCCAATCTACAATTGTTGCTTCAACATTATCACTTAAAACTGGTGAGGGACCAAACTTTGTCTCAAAATTATTATCACTTTTCACAGCTCTAAAGATAGATGTTACAGGAACATTAAATAAAGAACTTGCAGTTCTGAATGACTTGTCTTCCTTTACAGCAGGAATAGCATTGTTTAAATCACTTCTTAAATATATCTTTCTTGCAATATTTTTTTTGTTTTCTTTACCCATTTCTTTTTTGCCTTTTTGTTATTTTTCTTTCTGATTTTTGATGTCGAAGGCATTTTCTGAAATAAATAAACAATTTAAAAAAATAAGTGTGTGTGTGTACATATTATTAACGAAATTGAGGTTAGATTTTTCGTCCTACTAAATTACAATAAATACAACATGAATACTAACACTTTAAGGGGTTAATTAACTTATGACGCACCAAAACACTCTTACATTAAGTTTTATCATAAAATAAAATTTGAACTTAACAGATACAATACTATTTTCTTGGCGTTTCAGAGACGTACACGCGATTAACGCTTGTCCGAGACGAAGGAACGTTGAAGTTAACCGTTTCCTACACTGAAACAATTTGAAATTTAGAGGAATGTCATTCGGAACACCGTTTATTTATTAAAAAAAAAAAATTATAAGTTGTTTTTTTTAATACATTCATGAATAATAAACTTTTNATTGATCAGTCATATTTTAAATTAAATTTGGAAAGTCAAAATCACTTAAACTAAATAGTGCAGGTACTGTTAAAATTCTAAAACGAAGGGCTTTAAGTACTAAGCAGTTTGTTAATGCATTCAAAACCTTTTTTTTTTATAGTGTAATTAAGTCGTAAAAACTTTTTAATAATTGGTTTATCGTCCCTTGTTCTTTATAAATAATCGTACATTTTATGATGTAAGTTAACCACACTTTTTTCTTTGATTTAATAATGTAATAAAGTGTTTCATCACTAGGACACGAATTTCAAGTTGTTTCAAGACTAGTACCGTTACCTAACTTACCGCAAGGTGGTGGAAAAAAATTTCTCCTTATTTTAGTATTTTTACTGGACACTTAATCATGGGTCTGACAATTTACGTTAAGAATCATAATTATAATAGTTATAATAATAACAACAATAATTATGATAAGAATACTAATAACAACAACAACAACGACAGCGATAACGACGACAATAACAACAGTAATAGTAATAGTAACAATAAGAACAATAAAAACAACAACAACAACAACAACAACAACAACAACAACAACAATAGTAATAGCTATAGGGATAGTAACAATGAAATTTATTTAAATAATAGTAATGATTATACTAATAGTTAGTCACAANGAAAGAAATAGAGAGTTCCATGGTCAGAAATAGAAAAGTACCCAGCTACGAGTCATGCATTAGCAAAACAGTTAGTCCGCTTGACCATCGAGAGACACAAGGAGCCACGGTCAAAAGTAATATTTAAGTTGCGAAAAGTGGGGGAGGTTAAGTTGAAAGCTAGGTAGGGGGCTTCCGTCATGTCTGGTGAGAGAGAGCATGGTTTTTCTGCGCTTGCGCTTTTAGCCAGGAGTACCCAAGATCAGTTTTGGGTACATCGCAACACTGATTTTCACGGAAAATGCTCTTATATAAATGGAGACACGATTACTACTATTTAAAAAAAAAGTTTTTAAAACTAGCGTGGTACCCTACGTCAGTGCTTTAAGTTGTAAAGTACACCTTATATTCTCTCAGTCTACTGTTTTTCTCTGGATTATTTTAAAAATAGTACGTCTTTTATTTTAAGTTAAACAGTATTATTTACGGATGAACAAAGTTTTATAGATAATTAGATAAAAATACATAATTAATTACATTATTTTAGAGAAGCAAGTGTTGTATTTACGTTTCAATTCATTAGTATTCTACGTGTACATTTTTCATTTCAATATCATATTGGTGTAAATATTTGTTATTATTGTAATATTTATTTTTTACTTTATAATTTTTACGACATTTTTTTTCATACAAAGAGAATTACTTTGCTTCCACCTCTTGAAACGAGATTGGAATCATCCAATAGTATTTCAAAGTTCCTTTTATCATTACAGCTTTTTTAAATTGTACTGACAGTTGATTTTTTTTTACTTTGTGCTTTTCATAGGTTGAACAACAACATGGTATACTTGGTAGAGCTTCTGTACCTCAGTCAAATAACTATTTTGGTGTACAGATAGGATTATTCACTAATTGAAGGCTTGTTTTAGCAGCAATTTTTTTTAGAGTTCTACCCACTCCGTCACATGGTCCTTTGCCATGTCATGTTGGGTAGAAGTGCCACTCAGCTGCCATGTTAAAGTCTTCTAAATGGTGCGTGAGTTAAAAAAAACTTTTCTTTATTTTACATTGTCCTTTCGCTCCGTCCAAAGTATATAATTTTATTCATACATTCTAAACGGGTTTTTATAAATTTTATTAGTTGTCTTTGAAACAAATGGACAGCAACAGTATCATGACGTAAGTACTCAGACATAGAAACAAAACTTTTTATTTCTAATTCGTCCTTCTCATTTATGTAGTCAATAGAAAACGGATGTATTCTTGCTTAATCGTTGTTCAAATGTATGCCTTGAACAGAATTTTGTATAACAAACAAGTAGTTTTCAGAAAAGTCACAAATTACAATTCATTTATTTTTCGTCAATTTAATTTTTTTATTATTTAAAAAATCTCTTTGCTTATTTACTAAAAGAGAATGTAGCAGCAATTTATGTTAATCACTAGTTAAGGATTATAAATATTCATCTACACTAGATAATAACGTTTGCAACAAAGTTCTTTTACTTATTACCCAGTGTTTGTAGTTGACAGTTTTCAATCAATTTATCTTTGAAATTTTTTTCCAGTTGCTTGATAATATTAGTTACACCAGGACACTCATTACATAATACCAAAAAAACAATTTATAGATTAAACTTTACATAATAAACGGTTTACACAATTATTATAATTTAATATTGGTTCATTTGAACCATCTGTAATTGATTTAAAATTGACTTCATTTATTAATAATTTAAAATTTTTTTGTACTAGACAGACGCTAACAGAATGAGTACCACTGGCTTCGGATAATAAACAGTGTTTTGGTTGTAAACTGGCAAACTTCGAAAAACTACATTTTACTACTAGATAAGTCTTTTTAAGTAATTAAAATAACTCTTTTAATTTGTTTAAGAGTGAACATTTTTGCATATGTACTAACTGCCCATTAACCTTAGCTGAATGAGATCCTTTGTGCCTGGCATTAATTGAGTGTTGTCATCAGATTAATGAAAACTATAATAGCATTTTTATCATCTGCATTTAAAGATAGATGACTTTTGTGACTCGGATCGCACAAAGTTCCTGCAAAACTTAATTTTACATTCAAGTGTTTAACAAGAGTGGTCAATAGTGTAGTACTTTCACCAGAAGATCCTGAAATTTCTTCACTGCCAATTTTGGTATCTGAGTCTTCATATGGCGATATATTGATATGACCTGGCTATAAAAATAATAATCTACATGAGCAATGTCTAATCTATATCGAGTAAATTTAGAATTTTCTTCGTTACAACTACATGTTATTTTAACCAGATCTTTTTTTTTGTTTTATTGATGCGCTGATGGCAGAAATCACAGATTTTATGTTTCAGTGACTCATTAGTTGCCGGTATTGTCATTTCATTTAATTGACTTGCATTTACTTCTCACAACTTTAGTGTTTATTCCTTGAATGTTTTAAAACTTTAAAAGGATTAAAACAAGCATCATTGCCAATAGTTTAGCCATGTGAGCTTTTAGACCGTTTTGCCGGCATTGTTTTGTTTTTTGCTGGCTTGTTCCTGATGAACGAGTTAATTTATGAACATAGGACCCAATTGGCATGAAAGTTGGAGTAACCATGTAATGAACAGAAAAATATTCCCGTGCACTGTGAGGTTAATGAGGTAACTACTGATGAGTGTATTAAAAACTGCGATACCATGGAAGATCATATAAACACAAACCGCTTTAAAAAATCACTAAATAGCACGACGTCACTTTGTCGCATGGCTTGGTGAGAGACTGGGCCCAAGGCCCAATTGCTGCAACAGCTGAAGTAAAGAATATATAGAGTCTTTGACCGAGTCATAAAAACTTAGTATGATGCACCAGCCAACGCTTGTTGGCGGGAAAATTCAAATTGAAAAACGAATGTTTTTTCTTATCACACGACAGATACTGTATGATCACTAATTTTTTAATTTTTTCTTTTTGTATTATTGTTAATCATTGGTACTATCTAATTAAATAATAATTACCTTATAAACCATTTCTACACACTATTTGATATATATTATACTATAATCCAGAGAACAACGTACATTTGTTACGTTACAAATTGCTTATGACAATATGAAATTTGATACAAATTTTTTGGATTAATTTTCTTCTTAAAATTCACTCTTTCAGCTTTAAGATGAAAAAAAAGTTTTCTCTACCTATCAAGAAATAGAGCTGTCAATTTTTGAAAAAGAGTCTAAGTAAAAATCACTAAAATCTTAAATTTTTAACCCTCTCCATTCATGAAAATAAAAAATAAAAAATTCCTTAAACTGGTGTCTCTTTTTTTATATAGAATCCATAAAAACAGTTTCAGCCAAATTAAAAATGGGTTGATCATTTTTTGTTAAATTTTGTACGGTCTGTCGAAAAATGGCCCATATAACTTATGAACTCGAGGCAACGCACTCATATTAGTGCTGTCCGTCACTATAGCCAGCTTCCTACTCGAGGCGCACATTTCAAATTTTGTAGTCCATATGTACCACAGATATAAAAATGTACATGCATGTAGTACACACTCGTAGAAGGTTACTACTCATATAAAAGTGGGTATAACAGAGTGTGGTTGGTGTATCCAAAAGTTACTGATTGGCTCCGCCATTTTAGGGACTAACTGAGAAAACAACAAGTGAAGCGGATATGACTATATGTGTGCGTGTGAGTCTGTGTTTCTCTCAAGTGTTTTTTCACCTATGCGTCCCAAAAATGGCGTGTTTAGCCACACTCCCTTGTACCCATTCTACTCAAATCTACCCGCTGCGCCTCCTGTGTTGCCAAACAACTTCACTTGGATATTCCTAGATAAAAGATACGCCAGTCAACGTTCCTACGGTATCGCACTCTCATATTCGAAAAAAATAGTGTTATGAATCGTATAAAAAACTTATCAAACGCAACTAACAGCTTGGTTTGAATGAGACAAACGTGATTATTGTACAAAATTAATAACATATGTTAACATTCCAGAACATTCCATTTTGAATAATAAAATGATAATTTGGGAAAAAAACTAATTGCTCATGTGCGTATTTCAAGCTAAAGTCCGATGGTTTGGAGTCCATGCAAAGTGAGGTTCCCATTTGTGTGTAAGTGATTGATCCCATTAAATCTGAGGTGGTTTTTTAATATGCCAATGATGATAATATATACGTGCAGAGTAATACAGCAATGTAGAGCCTATTGGGTATTGTATATGTATACATGTATAAAAGTAAAAAGGAAGAATGTAACAAAAATTATTAAAATTGATAGATTAAACATAATATCTCCAAAGAATAACAAACCGTTCTTTTTAAAACTTATTTAAAATAAAACGAATGGTGAAATATCCTTCGAAGACATTAAAATGTATAAAGGAATTAAATACTAGTCGTTCAAAGTTACTTTCGTGTTGTCCCATCAATTGAGACAATTTTTTTTGTGGCTTTTAACTTCGGAAAATACTCAGAGTAATAAAATATGAAATGAATGTAAAAAATATTTTACAAAAGATTTAACTAATGATAAAAATAATCGCGCTCTTTTACATATCAACCAAATTTGAAAATCAGATGATGAATCATGTAAATATTTTAATCTATCTGTACCAAAACAAAATTGAAGGTACACAAAATATTATGGATATTTATCTTTTAGCAAAAAGATTTTTGCCTCATTGTAAGTACGTTTAAATAATAAATGATCAATAGAAAATATATTATACTATTTGCAAAGAAAATGATAAGATCTTCTAATGATGGAGGTTTGGCAAAAACACATTCATATAAAAAATTAATTTAATTATTTATTTCTCAAGGTAAAAAAGTTTTGATAATGACTTAGACTGACAAAGCATTATCATTGATTTTAGAAGGTAGCACAAGTCATAGAATTTTCAGACTTTTGTTAGACTCAAGCAATACAGAAAGTATGTTTTTAGAATCCGAACACCATAAAAAAAATTAAGAGAAGGTAATTTGATAATGTGGAATGGATCTCCAATCATTAAAAAAAAGCCTTAGAAATAGTTGACTGGACCTTAAAAGGTTTATGTAATATAGAAATAAACTTTGGAAATAAATTTTTTCAAAATGACTTTTTCGTCTAATTCTTTCAAGCATGAACATATTTTTTCTAGATTTTCTTAAAAACTTTAAAATAGCAAATCAATATTTTTTCTAATAAAAAAGAATTTTTAAAATTATTATTAAAAATTGTGAAAGAAGAAATTAAAACTTCTAATATTTAAAAAAAATGGATATCAAAAAATGTCTATTCCAAAATATTTGGTGATTTTAATAGTTGTTCGGTCAATAATTTTATACTTATATCACATAACGATTATACCAGTTTCTCAGATAAGAAAATTCATAAAAAATTAACTGGAGTAACTAAAAACAATACAGGATAGATAACACAAAAGAAAAAGGGGTTGATAAGACGAACAACAATTTATATGTAAATTTTCCCATAGGAATGTTAAATAATATCCATGAGGGTTTACGACCTCATGAGTTTAATTTAAAAGTCGGTACAATAGTAGTTCTAATTAAAAATTTTATTTAAGGGTACATGATAAGGAGTTATTAAATTATTGAAGTATAATTTAGAAGGAGGAATAATAACTGGGAACAAAATTGGACATGAATTTTTAATTCCAAGAATAACTTTGATTACTGGAAGCACCTCTATCACCTTAGTATCTTTTATTTTCTATCGTAAGCCATTTTCAATAGTTGCAGCACTTGCTATGACTCAAAAAATCTCATGGTCAAAATTTCGATAACGTAGGTTTACATTGTAACTAGTCGTGTCTTACTCGTCTTGCATTCAGCAGCAAGACACGGCACATAACCACTTCTCGGCAGGACTGGAACGATGGACGGGTAATAGGCACTTTTATGTGTACTAATATAAGACACCTCTATTTCCGCATACAAACAGTGCTTTTATTTCGCATCAACCACTACACTCAATACACAAAAGAATCATATCGCTCAGCTATCTGACATGGCCTAGCCAACACAAACGCGGCCCTGCAGGTGCAGGTTCGGCAGTTGCTGCTCGGCACAGTGCTTTTGTGGTAGGGATGGGATAGAAGGAAACAGGCCTACCGTTCTCACTCCTGTACAGGTGTACGCTGCAGCTCTAGACACGGGCACCAGAAGATCCATTTGGCAGGCGTCAGCACTCAGATGGCACAATCCTCGATCGTGGTGGCGTGTGGGGACAATCGCAGCTGACCCATTCGTCAACAGGTAGCCGTTGCTGCGCCTCCTGTTGTCGCCTGGTGCGCAGCACGTCCAACTGGCACTCACACACGCAACCGACGTATCATCTTTTCGCTTTCGGCAATCTCTTACTGTGCGTCCCGACGGTAAGCAGACAAGAGCGAGAGTGTCTCTCCTACAAGCCCGCTGATCGGTGCTGCCTCGGTATCCCAGCTGCCTCTGTGTGTCTGTGTACATCCATACCAACCTCTGCGTACGGTCGAGTTTTGACCGTGTAGCCCATAGTAAGGATAGGTATAGGTACCGGGGCCTTGGATCGAGTAGGAATCGCATGCACTGTACCGCCTCTCCTCCTGTCTGCTATCGCTACACGTCCACTTTTACTGTGTCGTTGACTTACCACGTCACAATATTAAAGAAAATGATTATTTTCTCATGTCCAATTATAAGTAGCTTTAACAAGATGCAAAAATAAAAATAATATATTTATTAAAGTAGGAAGAGATATTAATATAACAAATGGTGAAGTTTACATTGCTGTATAATAATATTACCATTAAGAAAGTCCAAAACATGAAGAGCTTTATACTTAATAATGAATTAAAATATTTTTCGATTTATTGAAATACTATTATCTTTATGTATGTTATTAGCTAAGTAGTCATAGCGATTGTTTGTAACATTAATTCGAATAAACGTAAAACATAAAAAAAATTGTACATATCAAAAGTCATTACTTAACATGAAACCCATCCATTTTTCTCCTGGGCAGTGCGGAAAGATAGATAAAAAATATTCATATTTTACAATACATTTTAAAATTTTCAAACAACAAATTAGAACGTTTATTGCATAATGCTGTATTCTAATATTAAGTACTAATATTAAGAGCTTAATTTAAGACCATCTCCGAAAGCACTGCTTACACTATCCTCGGATATATAGATGAAATAGAAAAACTGGAAAAACTGATCATCCAAGAAAAATTCTATCTGTTTCTGGTTCGCTGCTGCCTTTTTAGGCAGTTAATATACTTTGAAAACAGAAATTGCTTAAACAGAAAAAATTAGACGAATTAAGACTTGGGCCGTACAAAGTTATACAAAAATTTCAAACACTATGTGTAATGTTAACACAGTTCATACAAATTCGGAATCAAATCTGTTCCACGTTTCCAAACTCCTCCCAGTTACAGGTTTAGTTGCAGAAGACGACAATTCAATTTTTTCTATAGTACGTGAAAGGGGGGGGGGAGATATAAGAAAGTATATTTATATACTTTCTCATATCGGTTTTCTTTATTTTGAATTCCCCACATAATAGTGTCTAAAAGGTCAAACAGAAATCTACACATGCAATAGCAATGAATAAGAAGTAATAAGAAGTACAATTAGAACGATAACAATAGTGGTAAGATAAGATTAATTAAGTTATCCAAAGATGTAGTTAAAGGAGGAATTACGATATATATATAAAATACATCTAATGTTGTTTCTTTTATTACAGGTAAGGTTTGTACAATATTACTAAGTAAGCTTTTATTATGTATATTTAAAAAAATCTTTATACAGAAACGATTTACCTTTTTTATTTGCGATTATTCCCATAAGAGCTCGAGAAATATAAACGGCATTTTATATATTTATAATAATCTGCCATTCTCTTCTTTAACCTTCTCTAGTACTGCCCAGGCGACATTAATGCTGCCACTATCCGCTACGTGAAAATAGTGACAGCATACAACTATGAATTTTCTTCGACATGCCCGTGTTTTCAGACTATACATCAGTACTCCCGTCGAAATTTCAAAAAAACTTAGCTTTTGTCTTAATCAACAGTAATTGTTCTAGCCGTTTTACAGTAAAAAGATAGCTTACATACACACTTACTTTAACCCTTAAAATTTTAGTAGGATTTAAAATATTTGTTGGACTATTGTACACTAACTGACATTATATACATTATTTTTACAACGTTTCTCATATAATCGTAGACTTGAGAACAACAATACTGAGGAGTCCCAACCTTACCATTTACTTATTAATAAATATTTAAACAGTATTGCCATTGACTCCTTTGTATGACTACTTCATTTTTTCGTCAAATGCATTGTTTGAACATGGAAATAATTGTCTTGTTAAGACAAGTAGAGGAAGTAAGGCAGACAAGGAGAGTTAGGAGGGGTGTAGCTATCCATCATATCTTTACAAATGTGTTATATAGACAGGTATGTAGATGCCAATACATTAATAGGATTGTATGTTAAATGTGTTGGAGAGATAAATGTTTTCAAACATTTATTAGTACATTAACATAGAAAATCCTGAAAGTAAATGTTGAAGTAAAAAATAGATATAACAGAGAACTAGAACAAAAGTAATTTCATTCAAATGGTATAAAAAATGGTTGATTGTTATTTAAAGATTAAATACACTTGTATTTGAATTACTTCATTACATTGCTGTATTTTTGTTGTATTAATATAGAGCTTATTATATAAAAGCCTCACTGTAGGCCTAGCTACTATTTGAGTGCCTAGTTTAAATTTTTTTCAATTAAACGATGTTTGAAGTATTCTCTAACAACGTAAGACTGAAATATTTTTTGTAGATAAGTAGAATTTTAAAAATTCCACGAACTATTACCCAACTCCTGATTTTTCAAAATCGCTTTGAAAGATTATACATAACATACACAAACAGTAACAATAGAGTTTTAACTTTTAGACTACTACATTCGCATGATTCATGATACATTTTAACAGATTTTAAATATTCTATTGCGATTGCAACACTTGTTTTTTAATAACAACGAAAATTTTGTGTTTTTGCGATTTGGTACTTTACTGTTTGTAGTAACCTAATTTTTTATTTTTTTAAATTTGAGATGGTTAAATAGTCTAAAACTCTTATATCAAACATTTTTTAATACAACTTTTAATTTTTCCCAATATTCAGAGAAAACTGATAAAATCGGACTAATTTGTCAATAACAAACGATGGGCACCGAGATATTCTGTTACCGAGACATGCACGCTTTTTTCCGTGCAAGCCACTGGAAATTAGACTGAGTGGCTGCTGTATAGTTCAACACTTATTTATAAGTATTTAACTGTGTAACTTATACGCATGTATGAGAAGGGTGCCCAAGATTTAACGAATACTAAATAAGTTATATCAGACGAAAGTATTATGTACATGCATACATGTATTTATCTTTTATGCGTATTTTAACATACATGGGATGAGTAGAAGAGAAACAGTGTGGCATTGTTTAAGTTTTTATTCAAATCAGATGGTTCAAATTCCATATACATGTTTTAAAAATAGAAAACAGTACTTGTGTGGTTACAATAATAGTTACAAAGTAATGTATTTAAAAAAAAGTGTTTTTTAGTATTCACCAGGCATATTTCATAATACAATATTTAAGTCTGATAATAATAAGATTTCTTACTTATATATGTTGAAAAAACTATTTTACTCCAACTTTATTTATCCATCCAATAATTATTATATTAGTATTACTTTATTGTTTCTCGATTACATTAATACAAAGTCATTTTTCAACTAATTTATTAAGAAAATTATTCGTATCCATTCTTACATTTATCATCTGACTTGAATAACAACTTAAATAACATTACATTATTACTTTTCTATCCATTCCATGAATGTTAAAACACGTACAATTAATAAATACATGTATATGTATTTACATAATACTTATGTATGATACAATTTATTTAGCATTTGTGAATTGTTGGGCACTCTTTTTACATATGCGTATAAGTTACGTAGTTAGGCACTTATAAATAAGGGTCAAACTATACTAGAGCCACTCAGTCAAAATTTTAGTGGCTTGCACGGAAAAAAACCGTGCAATTTGTTTTGCCATCCTACCACGCAAACTGTTTTCGCCTTGAGCTGTAACTGAATTTCTCCATGCGATAGGACTTTATTGTTACTTTTTGTATACAATATATAATACACTATTGCAAAATAATTTCTAAAAAATACTCGGAATTAGGAGATTAAACGTGAAGTTAGCTTTTGGACGTCTAATTCTACCAGTCTATTAAGGGCTAAAAAATATTTAGAATACCTTATGCCATATTTACATTTTTAAATATTAGTAATTCTGTACTAAGTTTTGTATTGCAATTAGACGTTGACAGTTTTCAGAAACTTTCGGTTCCCAAAATTTTTTTTTTAAGAAATAGTATACATATACATTATTACATTTTTACATTTACCGTTACCACAAATACAGTTATAAAGTCCAAATATTAGATAGTTTGAATTCTTTCTTTATTAACATTTAGAAGCTTTCCCTTTAGGTATTAGAGTTGTTGATAGCCAATGATCATTACATAAAAATTGATCTTCAAAAAATGATTACAAATGTATAGTAATAATACAAGTCTAAGGGCTCTAAATTTTTTTTTTAGATTTTTTCTAAAAAAGTAATGAGATTCTCATTAAAGATTCGCCAGGCCTAAAAATGTTACAATTTTCATTAAAGCTTTGAAAAACAACGATTTTTTAAAATATGTTATTCTACAACAACAATTTCACCATTAAATTTCTTAATCGTTTTTAAGTATCGACTTTAATAAGACTTTACACTTCTTTATAAAACGTTTTTGAATCCTAAATTTCTCGTTAAAAACATTTTTTTAATTTATTCTTCTTTTAAAGATTTAGTTTTACAGAACTAAGAATAACGTCTACAAATTTTAAAGTTTCAAAATTTTCAATCCAGCATGCTGAGTTTCTGCGACACATACCAAAAACACATGAGCTATTGCAAGTGAATCTTATACGTCACATTCAACACGATACGCATACTCATACACTGGGCAGAAAATGTATGTCACTCTATTGAATCATTTAGGTTAATTATAGCATATAGTCCTACATCTGATTAAATAATTTTTTTTTATATACGGTGGTAGTGGTGGATACATGCACCCGTAAATATTTGTTGATTATCCTTAAACCAACCAATTTCTGTTCAATCATAAAAAATTTATTAAATGTAACTACAATTAAAAATTATCAGTATTTTACAATTGCAAGTGCAAAACTCATATAATAATAATTAACACATGTTTATTCACACTTAGCTTGACATTTTTACTTTCTACTTACTAGTTTGTCTTTGTAATCAGCACAATTAAAAACAAAGAATTTTTCACAAGTTTAAGGTTAATTTTACGGTGTCTTAAAATTCGAATAAAAAATTTGAGGGTGCAAAAACCTGAATGCTTATACAAATAAATAAAAGGTCGGCTAATTCTGATAAATTTTGTTAATAAGATTCAGATAAGGTAAACGTTGTTAAATTAAAAATAATAATTTGTTTTTATTCCAATAAAATTATAAGTTCTTATGATAAAATGTACTGTAATTTCTAGTTTACCTGCTGCCACGTTGGGCAGGGATGAGTTTGGTTAATACTGAAAATAATTATTGAAAATACTTGAAAAGATCACCTAACTGTTTATTCTAGAGGCACATCAATATAGAAACAAATTAGAAAGTATTTTTTTACCCTATACGTATTCAAATAACAAGTTATAGTTGTAAGTTTATTTTAATCACTCCACTTTACATTTACCATTTGACTTAACAGGAAGCATTTTTCGGGGATTCTTCACTATTCAAAAAAAGGATCCACAAAACCGATTACCAACGTCATCAACATGTTTTAATTTATTGAAACTGCCAAATTACAAGAAAAAAACTATTTTGAAAGAAAAATTACGCTATGCAATTTCCAGTAATACCGGATTTGAGCTATCTTAGTTAGCAATATACAGACTAGAATGAATATTGAAGAAAAATATTTTTTTATAAAGAAAGGTGATAAGAACATTAAATATATATTTTTGAAATAATTAGTGTCAATCTTTCATTAATGTATTTAAAATGCAATACTTACTTTAAGAACTATGGTGCAATTCATTTGATCTGCACAATTCTATCCTATCCTCCTTCACAAAATTAATAGTTAAATGAAAACTTTTTAATATCAATGTGTTACATTCCGAGTTGATACAGATGAATCGTACTACGAGCACAAATAAGACTTATTAGTAAAATTCATACAAAATGTAATGTGTACATATGCAAACTTACATAGTAAGTAAAGTTTATACTTCACGTTGTATATATATATATATCTTGTGTTATATAGTTGTAAGATAAAATTCTGTCTCCGACCCCCCTCCTCGCCACCTCTCAAAACTTAGGAACATCTTTTGAGCTCCCCTCCCTTCAAAATAAGGTAAAAATCTTAATATTTTGCTCTCATTTCAACCCAATAAAAAATATCCTATTATTTCCAGACCCCTCTCACCCCCTCAGATCCCTTACAATTTTTAGGTCCCCCGGTCTCCCCTCTGGTCCCCCTTAGGCTACCCACTATGATTCAATTATATCTAACAAATCTTAATGTATTTGTAATCTTGATGTATTATGTAGTATGTCTTGGTCACATTTATTTAGTTTGACACATATTTTATTTACATATTTTATAAGTAATAATAAATGGAATAATTACATTTACAAAATGATAAGTAGTAATGAAAAAATTTTAGTTCATGATTCAATGATAGTACCATACAGTCCATCTTACTGAGTACTAATTACAGGTCACAGTGATTATCTTAAGCACACCCAAGCTATCATCGAGTTTAATGAAACGATATTTTTCAATATTCAACTCGCTGACTGATCTTTTTATAACCGACAGTGACTTCACCCGATAAGCTGGCCAGGTGTTGGCTTTCATTCAAAAAGTTTCATAATTAATAAAACTATAAAGTATTTATTTTTATGGAAACATTCTAGCCTTACGCAATAATTTAATCGATCAGTTACATCTAACAAATCTTATTTTGTATCTATTTAGTTTCAAAACATAGTTACAAACTTAAGTCTAGCTAAGATGGAGATTCGAAAAAGAAGATACATTTTTTTTCATATGAAACAATCAAAGTATAAAATATTTTTTTGATTATATTCATAAAAGAGGAGATATAACATTATGTAAAATAACGAAAACAGATACGAGAGTTATAAAGAAGACAATACTGAAAGTTTTGATGAATCATGAAAGTATGTAGATGGTCGCTATTTAAGCCCTATGAAAGTAGCATGGTAATTGCAGTAGTTTCCTTTATACGGATGAATGCATTGTGTATTTAACTCACCAGTACATATTAAAAATAAACAAAAAATAGATTTTCAAGAAAATAATATGTTTAAGACTATAGTCAATTATAAAACAGCATTAACGGCTTGGTTTAAATAAAAGAAAATAAATAGTTTCGCGAAAGAAATTAGATACGTTCATATTCCAGAATATTACTATTTTAATTCGATCCTAACCACTTCAATAAGAATAGAAATAGTTGGACGTAATTTAACAATAAAGCGACTGAATATGGTGTCGCCTAAAAACTCTGAGCGGTTTTTTTTTTTTTTTAAATTAATTCTAAATCGGGTGAGTGAAGTAGAATCTTTCGAAAGTTTCAAACAGTTAATAACATACATTACAGTACGCTTAGAGATACTGCTTTTGCTTTTGGTTTAGTTGAACACGATTCTAAAATTTATAAAATATTTGAGGAAGCTTGTAACGTTATGTTGCCACATCAACCGAGAAAATTTTTCGCATGGTTTCTAGTATCCGAAGAGATTTGTAGTAAGACCATTTGGGAATCATTCAAAAATTTCTTATTGAAAGTTTTAAAGACGATAAGCAAAGTAATACTTAATTACATTTAAATAAAATCTTCAAATTTGAAGAAAAAGCATTTAAAGATTATTGATTACTAAAATCAAATGAAACAACAACATCTGAACATATCGAGGACAATGAAACTGTTATTGATTTCGAAATAAATTTCAAGGATTTATTCGTTAAACTTAATAGTGATCAAAAGAAAATTTTAATAAAACGATTTGTAGTGATACAAAANAAAAATATTTGTATAGAAAACATTATTTTTTTATTTTTTGTTAAAAAAGAAAAAGGTTATATCTATGGCTTGGACAGGAATTGCTTAAATTTTATTATCTTAAGGGATGACAAGCCATAGGGCATTTAGATTCCCAAAAGATTCAAACAAGATTGAAAGTTCTTTTTTAGAATACGAAACTGTTAAAAAAAATAACGAGAAGTAAAAGTAATTATTCGGGACAAATCTGATAATCCCTAAAAAATCTTTGGAAATAGTGCATTAAACTTTGAAAAATTTATGTGATGGTAATATTACATTCGATAGAAAATTATTTATTTTAGAAGGCAGTTTTAGACAAATACTTCCAGTGTAAAAGCATGGATGTCGAAGCTCTATAATTAGTGAAACTATGAAGTTTTCATTTTTATGAAAACACTTCAAAATTATGAATTGAAAAATAATATGCGATGTACAGATTTACAATTCTTATTATTGTTAATAGACATTGGAAACAGAATCATAAAGTCTTTTAAAATTCCTCAGGGATAGAAAACTGATAACGTTTGTAAAAAAATTGGTGGGGATGGTATACATAGCTTCTTAAACAAAGAAATTCTAACTCATAACGAACTTTCGTATATTTTAAATAAAAAAATTTTGAATTTTATTTCATGTAAAGAACAAAATTATTACAGCATAGAATGTGAAAAATATAAAGGTAGTAATCGCACTGATAAGAATATAAACATGAATTTTTCTATAGAATCTCTCAGAAATATACATAAAGGATAACCGCCACATGTTATAAATTTAAAAGTAGATGTTGTTGTTATGTTGATAAGAAACTTGAGTATATTCGATGGATTGTGCAACGGCACTAGACTACATGTAACAAAACTACTCAAATATGACTTAGAAGCAGAGATGATAACTAGTAAAGCATCTGATGATAAAGTATTAATTCTAAGAATCACATTAAATACCGGTTATAATTTATTTTTACTAGTTGTTATATAAAGAAGATAGTTTCCATTGATTCCTACTTTTTCCAGGACAATGAGTAACATGAAAGTTTTGAAAAATTATGATTTCACTACTAAAGACCTTTGTTTTCTCATGGTCAACTGTACGTATTGGTATCAAGATGTCCAAATCCTGAATACAAATTTATACAAAATGATTCGGAGAATTAAGCAAACGTTGAAAACATTGCATGGCAAGAAATTTTCGATCGTTAACAATTTTTTTTTTTTTTTTTTGGCAAAGCTTATTCCTTTTGACACATATTTTATTTACATATTTTATAAGT
>NW_019379703.1:0-29563 GCF_000648655.2 Copidosoma floridanum
ACTACGCATACTATGCTTTCTTTCGTAAGAGTGTTGCTATGCGTGATTGTCTTCGGTGGAGCGCGAGTGTGTAAATTGGTCTTCGCCAGACTTCGCAAACTATGATAGACTTCGTGAGAAGCTCTTAGCTGGTATAGTTTTCGTATGTATCTGCAGTGTGATTCTTTTCGTACGAGCCGTCGATATACGCTCGAATTAATTAAGCCCAGGTGTATATACATGTATGGTGTCGAGAGAGAGAGAGACCCAAGACGACGACACGAAAGACAGAGAGAGAGAGAGGGAGCCGTAATTAGGAAGGCCCATAATTGCGACGACCGGCTCTCCCTTTCAGCTGGTAATACTCCTGGCCGTGATGAGAGCCACATTATTATGTCGTGTGTATCGTACGGGCTTTCGTCCCGAGTGCCATGCGCTCGCGAATTGTCAGTATGGACACTCGATCCTGTATAGTATTGGCACTAGTGGTGTTTTTTCGTTAGCGGATTAGCCGCAAGGGATTTTTTCTATAATTATCTAACAAAATTAATGAAGATACATCGTGGAAAAGTGTGCCAATAGATAAATTAATCGTTAACGCTTAATTTACATTTTCCAGCCAAGCTAACCGCTGATACTTATATACTCAAGAATTTCATCGAAATAATAATAATTAATACGATATACATATATATAGAAAAAGTAAGTATTATATATATATATATAATAGCGTCACCAAGAGATGAGAGAGAGCCGATCGTTCCATCAATCACGCAAGACGGCACCTCAATGCGTTGTACTCCTAAAACGCACAATGACGCGCATTACGTGCAAGCCACTTCCGTCGCCGTACATTACAGTCGCTGACTCCGAAGATTTCGCACACGCGTATATACGTGGGGCTTTCGCCGCGTCATCTCCGTCGGCTCCCCTCGATTCTCACCCATTCGAGCGATATATACTTACACACTGCCGAGGACTCGAAACTTTCGACTTGCATCCACGCACGTGTATATAATATATATACTTACCATGCGTTGTACCACCCGTACAAAACTACCTCTGCTTAGTTGATTTTACCGCGAAGGGGGAAAAGAAAATTTTCGTCCATCGTTGTTGCGCGGGATTGATAACAGGTATGTATATACGTAATATTGGCCTATGCGCAGTAAAATGGTAATAATGGCGCGGGCGGGCGCTAATGGACGGGACTGTCGCGGATTTTCTCGAAAGCTCGTTACTTTTCCATTAAATGCATTAGCGATTTCATCCCGTCCTCCCTTTCTTTTGCTTCCCTTCATTACGGGCTAAATGTATTTTTGCTGGATCGCGCTCTCTGTCATTTTTTTTTTTTTTTTTTTCTCCGTCCATTCTCGAGCGATGGCATTTAGATCGAGTTTTTACGTTTTCGTGTAATGCATTAATGTCCTCCGTTTAATCGGCTATCGATCGCGATGTGCATTATTATTAACTTTCAAATTTCTGATTCGTGGGGGTCCCCGTTGAATTTTCAATTACGGCGGTTGTGTGTTTTATGGTGTAAATTGTGCTGCATCGATTGAGAAAACGCGATGAAAGTGTAATGGGCGACCGTGGTAACGTATAATTAGTTTGGAAAAACAGAGCAAAATAACATCGCCAAAAGGGGTAATAATTTGCAAAAAAAAATGTAGTTAATCAAAGTTGATTTTATAAAAAAAACGTGAGTATACATAGTAACAAAATAATTTTTTCACAATTCATTTTTATACGTAATTTTTGCACAAAAATACAAAACCATTTCCCTTCTCGTAGTTTTTTTTTTTTTTTTTTTTTCTCTCAAAGTAAAGATTCTTCGATGTACAGCTGTTGAAAAAGTGCACTCTACTCATCACCAAATAGACGATGAAGCAATCACATCCAGTCAGTGGCAATTGAAAAGTTACGTAAATGACGCAATACCCACGTACGCACCACATAAATACATGCATTTAAGGGTATAGACAAAAACAGGGCAAAAGAGCTGCGTCTCTCTCCGAGTAGTATCGAAAATAGGAATAAAAGCACAAGAGAAGACGGAAAAGCCACGGATAGCCGTCAATTACGATCGATCGTCCTTGCATGTACATATACCTATGTATACGAGTAGGTGTAGGTTCCTTACACGGATGCGCTGAAAAAAGAGCACCATATCGTCGCGTGTATGATGGACACAGAGAGAGAGAGAGAGACGTCCCTCGCGGAAACAATTCGATTTTCGAGTTATCTGCCCCCGTTCCCCGCTCGCTTGCACGTAAATTGGATTCGTGAATCGAATTCTCGCGGGTGACACGCTGCAGCAGCACAACCCCCGCCAATAGTTACCGACGCCTGCGGAAACGTCGCGTTTAAGGGAGAGTTATGTGCCCTCCTATACGCTCCTTTTTCTCCTTCTTACGCTCTTTTGAAATCGGAAATTTTTGCTGTTAGTGGGATTAAATAGTCATCGAATATGTGACCCGTGTCTTGTTTTCCGCTGAGCTGTGCACACGAGTATTTTTTTTTTTTTTTTTTTTTTCATAGCTCCACTGTTTTTGACATCCACATTATTACCCCAAAAAGGCCTTTTTAATGAAAATACCTACCTGGCTTTATTAATCCGACCTTTTGTTGTTACGGCGTTCAGGAGCCAAACGCGCATGAAACTTTGCGAACGTCGCGAGCTCGCGAAACGCAACGTAACGAGGGCTTATTAAATATTACATGTCATATCCAACGGGAAGCTGCGCCATATAATTGAAAATGCCGCGAGCGCGAGTGCAATTCCCGACACGGTCGCTTCCCACATTTACTTCTTCTTGTACATATACATTCTCAATTTTAATTTTAGACATGAAAATCGGTATTTGCACCAAAGATGATCACCCCACATATTAGACCAAAAGCAAGCGTCAAATCGGGGACAAAGAAAGAAAGACATGATGCAACAGTCGTGAAATCGACCTCGGTCCCCGTGCGTGCGGCACAACGCGCTGATGGCTCCCCTTCGACGCCTCTTTTTTTTCACACGTGAATACGCGCCGCAGATTTTTTTTCGTGTCCAAGGGATCAGTTTGGCCGTGGGAACAAGTTCCAGAGCGCGTAGCTGGCGCAAACGCGTGTTTCTCCGTGACACCTCTCGAGACTCGCATTGGAATTATATTCGCGCGTTTCGCGGTTAAAACGAAATCACAAGAAACAAAAGAGCGGCCTTGGTATAACATTTCTCCGCGTGTACGCAATGCGGTTGTAAGCGCGACCCTTTGGAGTTACGAAAAATCAAGGGTGCGCGCCGATTCAGCCAACAGATAAAAGCCGAGACCAATGGAGGCTCATCTACATCAGGATTTAACGCTCCCCGACACAGCGTGTACTCCCCGTTTTGGGTATATATACCCTACTCGGGACAGTACAGTTTTTCTTTCTCCACCCTAGCCCCCGTAATCCATCTCTCTTTTCCCGATATCAAGCCCAAGCGTTTTCATAGATCGCCGAGGTAATAAATGACGCAACAGCGAAACTAGTTACCCTTCCTCTGGTATACATAGACAAATAAATAAATAAATTAGTCGGGGTTAGCAAAAAGCTACAGAGAGAAAAAAAGTGTCCCGGCTACTCTTGGTCTCTCTCGCTTGCGATTACCGATCGCTTACGGTTAATCCCCGCTGCATCCGATTTCTTATCTCCCGATGTGTTTTACAGTTATGCACCGAAGGGGGGGGAGGTGGCGATGCTAACCGATTTCGCGCTCCGTTGAGATGGGATCGACGACTGGACGACTCGCGTTTTTTTAATTGCCCCCGAGCTCCTTTCGTCACGTTATCGACCGTTAGGCTCGAAAGTTGTCCGTCGCGCCTCGACTCGGACCGATCCATCGGTCGAATTAACGGTAGGGAGTTGTTTTACGCTCCCGTGGATTGTGCAACAATAAACCTCGGGGCTAATAACAAAATCCACCATAGCTATACGCGAAAAGAGGCTATCGACGCGGCTGTATAGGAGTTAACGATCGGCGTGTATGAATTTAATTAGCCGATCGTCGCTAAAAATAATACGTACCAATACGCAGATATAGATCCAATTATACCTACAGTGTTCGACGCCTCTGTTCCTTTTTCTTCTTCTCCCCAGTGGATATAAATAATAAAATTAATCAACAGGCATTGGCATTAATATAGGTACATACACCTATATACCGATATATCTCGATAAAGCGTATATACATAAGGGCTCGATCGGTGCTCCCGGTCTTTTACACCTGCCCGAGCAGAGGGATAAAGGCGTGTAGGTGCCCTGCGCGGCCTTGAACGGGTTGCTGCTCGGCCGCGAGCGTCTCACCGTCGTCATCGCCATTAACCGCTCTCTGCAGAGGTGTTTTGCGCTCGGCACACGTAACGGGTTCGCGCCGATCGGCTCTCCAGATCGGTTCGACGGACTCGCGCTGACTCTTTTCCCCCCCCCCCCCGATAAACTTGCTCCCTACGCGGATCGACCTGCTCTTCCTTCCTTCTTTCCACGCTCCAACCATCCTAAACCAGCTTCGAGCTGATTGCGTTTCGAGAATCATCGTGGAGAACAATCGTTAAATGAGCCCATTAAATTCCATCTCGCGTGTGTACAAGGTATACGCAAAGGAGGTCCACCCGCGTCGATAAATCAAGGAGCAATGTGAGTACAGCTGGTTCTCTTCAAAAGGAAACAAGTATATAGCCTCCGCGTTGAGCGACAATCGTATTTGTTGATTCACCGAAAGCTCCTCGGGTCGGCGTGCCTTTCTCTTTTTTTTTTGGAAAAGCTCGCACAGATGGGGGCGCGTGTGAATTTCCAAGATAAAAGCTCGCGTGACCGCCGGGTGAAAAGTACAGGATGTGTGGCCCGCGGCAAGAGAGAGTTGGGGGTCTAATAAATCTGGGAGCGCATTGATGTTGCCGGTCCGTGCCGATCTTTAGCTCACCGCGCTGTTTCATCACCGTCGAAGCGAGAAATTATTATCACCAAGGTGCCCCCTCCCAATCTCCGGTCTCTCTCTCGCGGGTGTGATGCGATTAGACTTGCCGATGCGCGTACGGTCGCAGGGAAGGAAGAACGTAATGAAAATGAGAGCTGGTGTGCTCTCATTCTTATCGTGTAGCTGCAGCCCGTCGAGCGAAGCCACCACCCCCTCCCCGCGCGCAACCATAAGTACAATATAATGTATGATCCCCCCTCTTTTTCATGTGTGTGCCGTGCACTGCGTACTGTGGTATATACATATATGAGAGCGAAAATCTTTCTCCCCTTCGCGGGCGCGCGTGTCGCTGGCACGTAATTGTGGATTAGACGAGTGGAGAGATGACGCGAGAGTTAGCCAGGGGAGTTCCCCTCCCAATGTAAGCCGCTCCGCAGTGTGTTTTACTATCATCGTGTATATATGTATATACGTGACCGTTTCGATTGCGCTCGACGCGTATCATCATCGCGAATTACATACGCGTATATATATATATAATTATACGTTAGAGTTCCCGACTTTTTTGTGTTGTACGGGATGTTCATTCCTCCCCGCTGTTGGAGCGCGTTACATTTTCTTGTTTTTCCGTTCGGTGTAAAGGGTATATATAATATGTGCGTGAAACTAATTACAATTTTTGATACTTTCTTTTTTTTTTAATCAAAAGCCGATGTGTTTACCTAACTGTACGATATGTTATTAAAAAACAAGAGCTCGAGGTTTTGGGGGCTGTTGTTTTGCGGGTTGATTATAAAATAATTTTTTTGTTTTTTTTTGTTTTTTTGTTTTTTTCATGGGTTGAAAAAGAATAATATGAAAAAAAAGTTTTAACCACCATGGCGATCGTTAATAACTAAAAAAGAAATTACAATTGTATTGAGAAAAAAAAAAAGAATCGTCAATAAAATTACAAGAGCTTATAGTAACAATAAATTCGGTGCACCGGGTGCGCGTCGCAAAAGAGCAGTCGATCGGCCTCGAAGGACGACAAACACACGCATTTTTCCCAAAGGCGGGCACATCCCCCGCGCACCCTTGATTTTCGCGCGAGTGTTGAACTCAGTGTCAGTGAGGGGGGGGGGAAGAGCGTCGACGCAATAAACGCGTGCACATTTCTGTGTATGCGCGAGACAATGAGACATTGGGCGAAAGGGAGCCAAAAAGAGAGAGCGATCCGGTAACGGTACGAGCATTAGTATAGCGGAGAAGAGAGCATCCGAGTGATGGCGTATATGCAAGGGGTGATCTGATTACGGGAGAAAGAGAGAGAGAGAAGAGCTCGCGTCATGGGAAAGTCAGAGCTCGTTGCGGCGCGCACACGAGTGGACTCGCATTACCTCGCTCGCAAGGGGGGGAATATATGGCTCTGATGTCCGTGCAACGGAGCACCCGCTCGTCGGGCTGGATGACGTGGGTATATTTGATATATATATATGTTGTACACCTTTGGAATTAATTTAATTTTCACGCCGGCAGACCCGCACGAATTTCCGACGCGTGCGGCTGATGGTCCCTTTAGTTCTGTGCGTCCCTTGCACGCACTACCTACACCGCAGTGATTTTTTTTTTTTTGTTTTGCCGCCGAGTCAGTGGGAAAAGAGGGGTAGTTATTGTATTTGTATTGCACGATGAAAAAAAAAAAAAAATAATAATAATCCAAGGTTTGCTGTCCTGCCCATCCTCCTCTTTTCGACGGAAAATTGCGCGAGTCAGCTTGGACGATTATTTAATTTCGTCGTTATGTCCACGATTAGGGCGACCCGCGTACACGAGCGGTTCCACAAAAAACTCTTATTGCTAGGTGTTACTTTGAACCTTCTAAATTTCCAACATCCAAATCGAAAAAAAAAAAAAAATAAATAATAATGCAATCACACGTGAGATATTTGCTTCACATTTGCAAACCATACCCCATACAAGGTATCCAAAAGCATTTAGGAACTGAAAATATTAATGCCGAAAATAACAGGTACATAAATATCTACTTAACATGAGGAGAGCTAAGCTTTTACTTGCAAAAAACCAAATGTCCACGAGCAGAGGTACAACGTTGTATGTGCTCTCGTCGACATAAATCCTGAGATTCGCGTGTTGCCTGAATCACTATAGCCCGAGCAAAGTAACACGTCCCACGCCGTAAAGCGAGGGTGTATATAGTACATGTATGAATGTACATGATACACCAACGGGAGATCAATTTCATAATGAAAGCATCGAAAGGAAGCGCTGCACGTAGTCGCGACTCGTCTTCCGCGAGGCGCCATACATCAGGTCGACCCCCCCCTTATACATGTATCCACTAGTTGGCGTGCTTTTTTTTTTTTTTACACACGCTTACACGCGTATATAATAAGATATACCTAATACGTATATACGTATACAAGCTCCGCGATGTTATAGAAAGTGCAGAGGATATGTATAAGTGTACGTGTGGGTGGATGGGTGGCCGTGCTCTTACCTAAATTACGCGCATATAGACCACTCTCGAGTTACGTGATGTAAAAGCCCAAGGAGGAGGAGCGGTTCCTATATCCTCCCGATCTCTCTTTTCCAGATTAACGAGGCCATTCTCGGATTGATTCCCGGAATGAGCTCGCCACCACCACCACCACCTATAGATACAGGTATATGTATATATATCTCCGAGGGTCAAAGGGGAGAAGCGTCCCAAGACTCAATTACGAACTTTTTGGCTTTTCGAGGCGATCGAGGCTAACGAGTGGACTTTGACAAGTGCACCCCTGCATCGGCCAAACCCGAGCTGGCAACGAGGTGGTGATCGATATCCGAGACGCTGAATTTCATTACCCGTGATACACGTATACACACACAGGTACAATGGAATATATATATATATATACTTACAATGCAGTTTTACACCATATAACAGTGATTCCCCCCTCCCTTCTTGCATCATCGCGGTAAAAAGTCCTTCCGTGAAGCGCACACGCGTTTGAACTCGTTTGGCAGATCAAATAAGGCATCGTGTGACTCTCTCTCTCGTATCTCTGTACCTATATAGTTGGGGCATCGCGTACGCGCGTGTGTCTATACATAAAAAAAGCGTGTGGCTGTTCGCGCCGCGAATAATATCCGCGAAACCGTGCACCGCAGTGACACCCTCCCCCCCCCTCCTTTTGGGCTTCTCGGGTTTCCCCCGACAGTTGTGCACGCGTTTGCTTGAAACAGGACAACTGCAGAGGGTACCCTCCGATACTCGCGCCCTTTGTACCCTTGGCTTTTATTTTATTTTTTTTTTCTCCACCACACGAGGCTCGTCCGATCCCCAAATCGAATGTGCTTGGCTTGGATGAACCGATTCACGAATGTATGGTTGCACACTGCTGAAAAACACATACATCTATATAGATACAAAGCGAAAGAGGAATATTTGACTCTTGACGCGTACACCCGAGTATAGACAAGGAACAAAAAAGACTCCGATTGCACGATAGCCGCGGTTCACGCGTGCACTTATACAGCATATTTTAGGCAACCAGTGATCATTTCTTATCGGTCCCCGACCATTTATTCGCGAGTAATGTACACGCACGGAGGATATTATATCCATTGGGGTGTATATGTATACGTATATAGACTATGATGGACTAAAACGCATCAGACGCGTCGTTTAGATGATTGGCGGAGATTGGAGAGAAACGCCGATGAAAGAGAAACAGATAATATACATCGCATCGAGATACATACATTATATATATATATATATACCTACCCCCCGCGCTACTATATATCAATACACCTCAAGTTGCAACTCGAGCTCGCTGACACCACGTGTTTTATATTTATAACAAAAGTATAAGGCAATATACGAGGGAACCTTTGTCGTTTATGCATGATGTGCCTAATATAGTATATAATGTACGTTGTATACACACGAGCTATCTCTCTCCCGATGGCTTTGATTAATGCGCTTTCTCTCTATCTCTTGTTCGGAAGCTTATACGTAATACCGAAAGCGTCCCACGCACGTAATATAATACATAAAAATACTTTGTTTGGTTATTGGCTCAACCCCCTGAGTATATGCATGCGCGCTGGATACGGGATATTACACCATGAGTGACGTGTCATTAATTTTTGTCGTTTCCCCTTGAGCGAGTTTCACTATGGGCCCGGATTATGTTGGAAAAAAAAAAGGAAAAAAAAAGTATCCGCCAAAAGTGCTGCCAAAAATCGGTAACTCGTTACATAGAGGGCCCAACAAATAAGCACATACACAAAACATTGAGCATAAAGAAGAAGAGTATAGCACAAGGGGGGCGAAAAGGAGAGAGAGAGAGAGAGAGCTGGAGAAAGGCAGCCGAGGCACGTAATGGCGTGTCGGAGTTAACCGGTTGATAACCATCAGTTATAATTAACTCAGGCCAACCAACCAACCAAGCCCCGGGTAGGTACACATACATACATATACCTAACCGTTCTGTGTGCGCTCTTCCTCCCCCCTGCCCGTTCCTCGGCAGCAACAGCTACCCCCTTTGCGTCTGCAGTCTACCAGCGACCCCCTCTGCTCTTCTTCCTCCCCCTCCCCCCTCCGCATATACCTTGTTTTCTCATTATCTCCCTCTCTCTCTCTACAATCTCGACGACGACGATGCCTTTCGTCTCGTCTCTCTGGCACCGCAACTACATACACTGTGTATTAACCGACGAAACTCCAATAACCGAAACTACCCCATCCCCCCCTCCCCTCCATGCAGACAGTCGGTGTACGCGTGTAATTTCGCATAGTGACGCGTCAACTTGTTCGTTCGAGCGTGCATATACTTACCTTGTACAACCATCGATGATGTATACCTACCCCCTTGTATACTGCAACATCATACACCGGTGTGATATTGTATATAGGTATACACGTGCATCAGCCGAAACGCATCGTCAGAGGGGTAGGGACGCGTTTATGTCTGGCGATGATGGCGTTCTTGGCGCATTCCCGGATTTCCATTATCGATGATTAATTCACGCGCTAAACCTCCCCCGCAGCCAGACGATCGTGCATACGCTCGTTGCGTAATAATCGAGCGATATTGGATTCGTTGCTCCGTATATAGGCATTTTCGCCAACATTGACGCGTCAACTCGACGATTTTTTTTTTCGAAGGTTCTCGACGCTGACCCCCCCCCCCCCTTCCAGTCAGCGACCGATCTGTTACCGATCAAGCGCTGTTTGCACGTAAATTTTCACCTTCGACCCACATACGGATGTTTTGTAGGTATATAACAGTACGCGCATATACCCCCCGAGTCCTCGATTTATCGGCGCCGCTTGCTTTCTGTCATTGCCAACCATTTAACTGCAAAAATAAAAACAAATTCGGAACTGTCTCTCTCTCTCTCTCTTTGTTTTTTTCATTTGAAGGGGGTGGGGCAGGGGTGGCAGTCCCTGATCCGTGAGGGTGTAGTTGTACAAGATTAATTCACAGCTCCGCTCGTCCCGATGCTTTTCCAACGGCAATGCAACACGCACGCATGCGACCGCCAGGCCGAGACCAGACAAAGGGATAATGCTATCGCGATGGCTATCGAGTGGATTCGGGGCGTCATTAGCCCTTGCGTAAACTTATTCTCCCCTCCTTTTTGGGGCTGCCATGTATGGGGTAGCTTTCATGGGAACGTGAGCGCGGGGAAAAGACTCTCGTGACCAATGTCTGCCGGTTTTACGGAGCACAAATTATACATGCACATATACCTACACACACACACACACACGGAGAGATCGAGGTGGGATAAGGGATGGGTGTGCGCCTTGATTTTGTTTTCGGCTCGGCGGCAATGGGATCTGCATAATCGATCCTCGGGTATTATATACACATAAATATGGGATAGGACCCTTTTGGCCTTTTGTGCCATTGTCGTTGTGCTTAATATTGCGCGCAATCCTGCATGTATTCTCGTGTATAAAAAAACTTTTATAAAACATGACAAAAGAATATCAATGTAATTACAATCGGTAACCTTTGGAGTCTTTGCGCGGGTGGCTCCTATTCTTTTGGCCGACAGGCTTGTAGTACCGATTTTTCGGGAGCTTTTGGGTATTTTTTCGACAACCGCACACCACGGATTCGTATGATTTTTTTCCGTTTCGCCAGTCCTACCTATACGCACGAGCACAAGATACCGAGACGGTAAACATAAACACACGCGCTACAGGTCTGTCGAAGGGACGTCCCCTTTTATTTTTTTCAAGCTCTTACTTCAGGAGGAGGGGGATTAAATAGCCGGACACCACTGCAGTCACCAACAACAGAACCAACGCTAGATCGTCCCTATAGCTTCCCCAGCGGTGGTTACAATCGCATCGGTATAACTCTGCTCTTAATTTTTTCTTCTCTATATACCACCATTTACTATAAAACCGGTAATCCGCACGACTCTGAAAAGAAAAGAAAAAAAGCATCCCCATAGACGGGCGCGTGCGTCCGTCAAATGGTATACACATGCGGTGGCCGGTCCCTCTCGCGAGCGAGTTTCCCGAGTTCGCCCCTGCTTTGCCTTCCTTTTAGCGGGGGGGGGGGGGGTGAAGCCGCAATCTCTGCTTCTCTCGGTTGGCAGCAGTGGCGTCGGCGGCCCGATGGAAACGGCTTCTCGTGGCACAGAGAAGTTAATTATGCGATACCAATCTCTCCCGGGGTTGTTGGTAGCTCCCCCCCCCTCTCTCTCGCTTGCTTGCCTGCATGTACGCCGCGAGAAAGGAGACGGGGTGTACACACACATAATCGGCAAAAGGGGGGATGAGGGAGAAGCACCCCCCTGACAGCCAATTACCACCCCTCGGTGCAGCACCCACCCCTCCGCTCGCTCTCTTGCCCCAATATATAGGAAATTAAAAGACTTGGCGATGATTGCGCTCGCTCGTGTGCCAGACCTACGTGTATGTGTATACATTGTATGTACCTATCGTGAGCGGTGAGCTATAATAACTAACCACCACTATGTGTGTACCCTATACATGTATGTTGTACACGTGCTCTCTTATTTCTCCCCGACTTTGCTCGTACGTGTTGGCTGCACACGAGTGTGTTGGTGTGTGTAGAGAGAGATAAAAGTGCTGTATGAGTTTAATTGCCTCCACTGGTGCAGTGGTTTTTCGCTCTCTCCCCTTTCGCTCCTCGTCCAAAGGGGGGGGGGGCAGGAAATTCGAGCTCGTTAAAGTTCGCGAAAGGGGGGTGCCGATGATTTTTCCCCCAAACAAGCCCTCGGCGGCTCGACGTTTCGTTACTCCGTTTCAGCCCGCTTTGCGAGTCGCGGCTGTGCAAAATACAATTTCCCTCTGGCCCTTACAAAGTACGTGAAAGGGAGAAGAAAAAAAAGGAGGAGCCCATCCCTCGCCCCTACGTACCTGATTGTCGATTGTTATACGCGTAGAGAGGAGTAATTGCGAGCGTGTTGTTTGAAAACTCTAAGCTCACGCCAGAGTGTACGTTAAGTTGGCTGTTCTTGTATATACGTGTATAGTATATAATATTATGTAGTGCCGGTGAGTAAAGTGTGGCCGAAACACTAAAAGGGCTTGCCGCCACGCGCTCCCGGGGGTTGGAAATGGATGTTACTTCTTAAACTTTAGAGGTGTCCTGTCTCTTTCCTACCGTTATTTCTTCTTCTTTCTCGCTCGTATGCAGGCTTAATTTTTATCTTGCCCCCCCAACCGTAGGGTCAGCGTATAACTATATTTCTCCTTTCGGTGCACGGCCCTTTTTCTCTCTCTCTCTCTCTCTCTGCGCTCTCCTACATAGCTTCGTATACATGTTTGTGTACTTAGTCGCGCATCTCAGCTGGTTGCGTGTGTTTTCTTCTCCTCCTCCACCCCGTCCTGGCCCTTTTTTTTCTTCTTTCAGCGCACTTTCGAGCCTCCGCTCTCTCGCTACATCCTCCCCCCCCCCTTCGCGCGCGCGTGCACTCAAAAAGCTTTTCTCGCCGGCGCCGCACGTGCCAGCCCTCATTCCGTCCCGTCTATGCCTGCGTAATGTACGTAGGTATCTCTCGCAGGACCTTCTTTCCCCTGTACTTGCTCTACTCTCTACGCTGTACCAAAAAAAAAAAAAAAAAAAAAAAACTTCTTACCACTTTACTCTCAGACCTATGTGTACATGTACCACGCAGACGAAAGAATAAATTCACGCACTTGTATGCGTATGACAATTATTGTTTTACATTTTTTTTGAGAGGCGTGTTTATTTGAATTCCGTTGTAAATCAAAGTATTGCGGGAAAGTGGAAATTGAATGAAATAAAAGAGCTCGAGGAGTAAGTATTACGTATATAATAAATATAAGAGGTACCGCAGTCTTGGAAATATTGCAGCTTACATATACGAGAGATGGAAGAGCCATCCACATATTATACACTTTATATTATATATAAAGTCATCGCGCACATGGAACTGGTTATAGACATGTACAACACAGTATAACGAAGCTAGGCGTGCATCCGTGTAGTATATATATATATATGTGAAGGGAGCACGTGGAGAATATCAGTGGCGCGGGTAACTAGTTTCCCGAGCAGGTCACCCCAATTAACGTTTCCACATACAACATGGGTACACCCACCCACCCACACATCCAGATAGAGATGGGTGGGGGGGGGGGAGAGGAGTCGCGCGCGCGCGCAAACTTATAATTGCGAGAGGAGGTAGCAATTATAATTGCTCCTGGCACGTTCGACGCCCCCAGAGCGAGGAGGCGCCGAGTAACTATCCTCCCGGAGCAGAGGTAGATGGATGGGATACGGGGAGGGAGACCGAAGGCGAACAAACACCGGGCGCCGCGCCGTCTCTCCTATCTCCGCGATGTACCTACCGTCCGAGACTCGCTTTTGAACGATTTCTCGAGTACGAGCGAGTGGGTTTTTTTACCCAAAATTGAATTCCTTTTCACAGGTATAAGTATAAAATGTATGGTTTTCCCCTTGTATTCACGGCCGATCCACCGAGAGTCGGCTAAATGAAAAAAACCGAGGTATTATCCGGCGCGCGAAATAAAAAGTAAATTGGCCCGCGATAAAATTACGAAAATCACGTGAGAGTGTACACGTATAAGTACGAGCCGAGGAAGGCTGTAAAACGGAGGTAGATGGGGGGCGGGGTCGATAAAAGCTCTCCATCGGGAGGTAGAGGAAAGCCCACGGCCGAGGAAAGGAAAAAAAAAAAAAGAGGAAAAAGAGTGTAGGGGAGGAGAGCCACTTTGCTGCTGATGGCGAATCGATTATTTAAATGTGGTGCACGTCCCCCCACCCCTCCCACCCTCTACGACTATATACTCATATAAATATACATATACATACGCACGAGTCTCGGATGTGTAAGTTTGGAGTGCGAGGATGGATGGATATGGGAGCAATTTGTTTGTTTTCGTGGCGATGGCAGGTACTCTTTTGCACGTGACAATCGCTCCCTCATCTTCTTAGCGCCGAAAGCATCAGCGAGACCACGCGCGTGTCGTAAGCTGTGCGGGAAAATTCGAATAAAAAAAAAAAAAAGGAGGAAAAAAGTGCCAAGCACAAGCACGCCTAGCTTTCAAAAGCCACGTCCGAGCAAGTAAGGGGGAAGTTGTGTTTACGTGCAGCGAGCGGTGGATAATAAAGGGAGATGGGGGGGGTGGGGTGGAGAAGAGGTATCCGAGACTCTGGTCAATTAAGTGCAGGAAATTAGAGTTTTAATTACGCAGTCATTCAGAAAATTAGATCGGCGCGGCTCGAAGCAAGAAGAAGAAGAAGAGGTGGCAAGCAGGCGCCTCGTCGCCACCTTTTGTGCAAGTATATATAAGACGGTGGCGCATGCTTATTCCCCTATACAACGTCATACGTATATACAACCTACCCTTTTGGTTTTCTTTGGCCGTCCCCCTCGTTTCAAGTTAAACACGCACGCCGTGCCCTCTCCGATTTTTCTCTCCTCTTCCTTTCCTTGCCATATTTTACAAATTCACGGATAAAAGCTCTCTTTTTTTTTTTGCCTCTCTCGTTTTTAAACGAACGAGTTTTAACGCTTTACCAGAGATTTCTCTTATCGAATGCTCGCAACACAGGGTTGGAGTTCTCACTAGCCGGGACTCAAATCTAATTACATGCCCTGTGACGGGTGCTCGATGCGCCGAGAGCCGTCGGTCCAGCTGTTGTGTACCATCGCTACCCCATATATATATATATAGTATGGCGTGTCGGGCGCATGCATGCACGGGCTCGTTATCTCCGAGCACATCTGCACGATCATCTCCCCCCACCCACGTGTCTGTCGCGTAGGCAGCGGCAGCTCTCTCTCTCTCTCTCGACGTCTTCGTATTGTTAATGGGACTGCTGATAATACCGATTTCTAATTAACGCGTGATGCCTACCCCCCCCGTGCTATCTCACCCTCTTGTGCAACGCGAAACTAATTGTTGGACTGCAGAGACTATGCATACATGTACGTACCAAACCGCAGTTGCCGTATATATATACGTACGCGCTCTCTCGGCTGTGAAGATGAGGGTGATTATTTCGTGACGCTCGATCTGCGGAAGGCAATGCGATCAATGTGGCCGATGTGCGGGATTGGGGGAGACGATCGTGTGTCGTTGGCCCGTCAGAGGATATAAAAGAACGATGGCGTGCTCTCGCGGCGGTGAAAGTTTCGATTAAAAGTCCCGGCGGTGGGTAATCGGTATCGGTCGTTCAAAATTTCACTTTACCTACTCAGTGTCCACTTAATTTCGAAAAAACTCGCATATATTTATAATATGTAGTAGCGCACGAGGTAGAGAGTGTCCTCGAGCCAAAATGCACGGATGTGTGGGAAGGTTCGTCAAAACTGCCGGTCGTTTCGAGTTTGCATCAAGAGGTGTGTATGTACGTGTATACCTATACTCGTGCCAAGTGTTCCCATTTCGATGGGCGCGTGAGAGCGCTGGGGTCCCGGTTGATGTTTGCGTATCGCGAGAATTGCGCCTTGAATGCCGCCTATACCCCGCGTGTTTGTCAACGTCCTGATTGTTTCGCGAATTAGATTATTGTTTATTCGATGAACGATGGGTCGTTGGATTGGGCTTTTCTTCCCCCCCACCCAATTCGTCGGAGTTGATTGGACGATTGTTCGTCGTTGGTTGGAAACTATTTCTACCGTCACTGTACCGTTACCTAAAAACAAGTGAGTGCAAATAGAAATAAATGTAAAACGTGTAAGATAAAAAAGTAGGAAAAGAATCATCAGGATGGCGTTGTCGGTGATGGCAAATTGCAGGAAAAATGCCTCTTTGAAGACGTACGCCTTTAAGATAACGCATAAAATCGAACTTGAAGAAAAAAAGGAAAAAAAAAAAGAAAAATTATCACTCCCTACCAGTGGTAGCACCTGAAAAATTCCGAATCTTTAACGAGAGATAGAAGAGTCCAGCCGCGCCAAAACAAACAAAACGTACGCACGGGGTCATCGATCGATTGGTTTTGCGATCCCCACATGCACCTATATATAAAGCACGACGGGAGAGCACATAGCGAGCTGGGTGTGTTTGGCTGCACCATCGTCACCGGAAGAAGAGCCCGACAATCGATATTCACGCCCGTAATTATCGAGCCATGGTATACAGTAGCGCGAGCTCGAGAGGAGATCGGGAGACAATGAGCCCGCGCCGGTGCAGGAAGGAGAGAGAGGCGAAAAAACGAAATTAATGAGAGAACCTTTCAACGAACGCGCGCGTGCAAAAAAAAAAAAAAAAGAGTAAATGTCGATGTCGCTTCGATTAGAGAAAGAGAGGGATACCAGAGGAGCGAGTGTTGCGTCGGTGAGAATCGTCCATCAGCGCAAAACATGATATAGGTGGGTGGAGCTAGGTGTACACAGTTGACTCAAAGCAGTGCCTCGGTGTACGCATTATACGGTACAGTGTACGAGGAAACTACCTACTCTCGCTTTGAAAAGGTGGAGGGGAACAAGAGACGACGACAGGAAGAAGCGGTTGAGCTAAAGTGCTGCTACTAATCGAGAAGCACTAGGATAAAAGTGCGCAAAAAAAGAAGAGGAAAAAAAAAAAAAAAAAAAAAAAATAAAAAAAAAANTTCTCGCCTGGAAAGAAAAGGAGCATCAAAGTCGGTGAAACGAGCGATTTCTAAAATATATAGTAGACATGTTATTATTATTATTCTTCTTCTTTTTTTTTCATTAACAAATGGTAAAGTGTGCACCCTAAATTTTTTTTTTTTTTTTCACCTCCCGATAAAAAAAAAAACCTTGGGTTTAAAACAAAGGCATCGGTATATACACGCTGCAGTGCGAAGCTGGAAAATCGTTGGGTAAAGAAGGAAGGGGGGCCGTGGGGGGCGCGAATGGAGAGTGTTAATTTTCGAAATGAAAACGAGACATCCATCTTTGGGAGAAACGCCGGGCGCGCACTCTTCTCTCATCGCGCCGGGGCGCATTAAGGTAATGAATTAATTTCCATCCGAGCGTCGTCGCCTGCTTCTACGTGCCCCCCCCCCCCGACCCCCCTTCTGGCCTCTAGCTCCCTTTTTTTCTTTCCGTTATTTATTCCGCGTCGTTCATTTAGAGCCCGCGGCTACGGCACTTTGCCCGATTTATTTTTCCCAAACTCGCTGTTTATTCGACACTCCGTTTATTTATTCGCTGCTATGCTATTACCGCCATTACCTTGCCCCCCCCCCCCCCCGTTCTCTTCAATTTTAAAGTAACACCCACAGATCCTTACCTCGCGCGGACCACCGTGGGAGTAAAAAAAAAGAAAAAAAAAGAGGGACGAAAAGCTCTCTGTGGCCCAACGCCCCGAGATTTAAAGACTATTTTCTTAATTATGAGCGAGCGACAATGGCCTCCTTCCCACCTCGCCTTTCTGCTTACTTTTCCTGAATTAACGCCCGGGGGCTAAAAGACTGTACAACGCAGTAGCCGACGGGCTGTTTAGTAATTGCTCTCGTTACGTGATGCGGGGGGCTGGGGGGTCATGGGGTAGGCAAAGAAAACGGGAAAGTGTACAGGGGAAAAAGGAGGGCTTGTAAGGTAAATCCGAGCGGCTTTTATTTTCGTCAAACAATGTAAAAGACAGAGATATTGTTACACGTAAAAAAGGAGTCCCCGTTTTCGCACTTTTCGTCAACATGAACAAGAGGAGCCATTACTGTCAGATGAAGAGATATAAGGATTCGATCTCGAAGTGCTTATTGACCAAAGATTTTGTAACTTTATACTTACTTATTGTGAATACTTAGCGTGTGAATCATAAAGGGAGTAAAAACGGAAAGGGGTGTAAAATAAATCCTGGCGTGTGATGTTGGGCAGTACATGCAATTTGTGCAACCATACACCTTTTGGTAAACATCAACCCGAGATGTAATTAAAGATGCGAGGATATGGTGCCAAATAAGTTTTAGCGTCTTTTACGGAAAAATAAAATCTCGGCAAACCATAAAAAAAAAACGAGGGGACACCGAGAGAGGAGGACAGTGTACTAACGCCGGGAATTCAAAGCCCAAACTCGAGAAACTCACCTTGTTAGCGCATTCACGGTCTTATAGAACAATTAACCCTTTGAGGGACTGCGGTATATACCGTAGCGCGATCAACGGTCGATTGAACATTTATACACACGCCAGATTCTCCAATTTGCGTATAGATTGCTCGAACAAACAATTTAGTTTAGCAACTTGTGAAAAAAAAAAAAAAAAAAAAAAAAAATTCAACGAGACTTGTATTACGCATGGGAAATAAAAACGCGACCGCACGTATTATCATCAGCGACGCGATTCATCAACAATAACGTACGTACACAGTAAACTCGCGCAAATCCCATCGGTATGATTGCTCGCGCAATTATGCAGCCACGCGTTCCAGAGCTCTTAATTACAGTTGCTACGGATACATGGCAAGTATAAGCACACAACGCACACGCATCCGCGCGTCTCAAGGAGCGCAGGTATATACCCGTACAGCATCAAAAGTTATCGACCCGTGACTACGCCTATATATATGCCCAAGTCCCCGCTCGCTTTTGGCAAACGAAAGAAAAGGCCAAAGAAGCTCTTCCCCCGCGAAACACGAGAGAGAGAGAGAGAGAGAGGACCACCTCTAAAGAGGAGCAAAGAAAAAAAAAAAGCTCGTCCGGCGTTTAATTATTTTAATGCCTCCCTCAGACCGCGCTTTGACCAAAACGCTCTCTGCTATGCACCTCTCGCCTTTTGCCAACGCACGCGTGCACGCACCAGAGCCCCTCACTCCAGCCCCGAGCTTTTAAGTTTCCACGGCACGCGCGCGACTACGAATTTTCTCAAAAGTTCGCGGCAGATGTATATTGACACACGCTTCCCGTATAATGTCATACACCTATACCAACTCCATCCGGGCACCAACGCCGGCACGTTATTAGTATGTTAATTGCTACGTCGCTCTCTCCCTCTCGGCACGGCAAGGGGCAAGATTTGATAACACGAGGCTGCAGGTATATATGTGCATCCATGCGTATATATGCGGGGCTTGCGGCGCTCGTTTTCAGCTTTTTAATTTAATTTAAGTTTAATTGGAGCGTCCGTCTTTTCGCGCTTATCGATCGCCGCCCAAGGAAACGTATATAAATGTATACCGTTCACTCGTTTGCATACGTCTATACGTGGACTCGGTCCTTACCTCATTTTTTCTCCATCGTTAAATTAATGCTCCTCGGCAATGGGTCTTTAGCGCGTTTTAATCCTCTCGATGGGTTTTATGAAAACTCCAACGGGTGCACGGTCGAGTCGATAACAGTCATTTCTCCTCCCCTTTTCACTTGATTCGCCGAATCGATAAGTATATACCAACAGTAAGTGCAATCGCGGCCACATCTCCGGGACCGTAAAGATAACAACCGGTTGCGTTTGTTGGGGAAATAATAAAAATCATTCTGGCTCTATTTGCGTATTCCGAGGCCACGAGGGTGTACGATTTGAGGGGCTCGACCACAAATTAACGACGGAGCAATCGGACGGCTTGGAGGAGATGAAAATTACACGGGAGAAAAATCACGTGATGTCATTCTCGCCTGGAAAGAAAAGGAGCATCAAAGTCGGTGAAACGAGCGATTTCTAAAATATATAGTAGACATGTTATTATTATTATTCTTCTTCTTTTTTTTTCATTAACAAATGGTAAAGTGTGCACCCTAAATTTTTTTTTTTTTTGTAACCCCCCCAAAAAAAAAAAAACCTTGGGTTTCAAGGTCCCCCACCGGAATCAATCAACAGATCGCTGGTACACGAAGCGCAATAACTTTTCACTCGGCGTCGTAAGTACATATAGGTAAAAAGAAGCCCTATACACCGGTATGGAGTTAATCAAAGCCGGGGATCGTTTAATCCGAAGCAGAGGCCGTGGAGAGATCGCGGAACAAAAAGCGCCCGAGAGATGCGGAGGAGGAAAAAGCGATCCCGAGAATCATCATCCCGGCGAGAGGCGCGGGGACACGCCATACAGATACGTGTTTCCAGGCCCGGGTAGACGAGCCTGGTGGGAAAGAGGAGTTTTTCCGCGATCGGAAGTCTCACGGGGCGCGATCATTACTCCTAATGCAAGCGCTTGGCAATGGACGCCGATATATATAAAGGCTCGAGGGGGGGGGATATACGTGCACCTACGACTATTCTTTTGTTTGTTCTTCCTTTGCCAAACGAGTGCGGGGCGTTCGCACGATTTGCCCGTAAACACGCGCGGGATTGCAAAATGTTAATCAGGAGCCCCCGAGATGGGACGAGTCGCGTATAGGCAGCGGTGACAAGATTCGGATTGCCACAGGGGCTTCCCGCGTGCACTTACGTTCAAGTCGATCCTTCCACATACGCCCATTGAGCGGGGGTTGGGAGGAGCAATCGCTCAAATTGAAGTGTATATACCCGGCGGGTACAAAGTTGGCCGAGTGGCTGAGGTGCTTCCCGAGTCATCGTCATTGTTCCCCGCGTTTTTCGATCTCCAACTTGCCCGCGCGCACGCAAAACTCTTCCGGCCCTCTGCGTGCGTCTACGGGAATTTCATTTTTGAAGAGCTGGTATGTATGTACACTTTTTCTTCTCCACCCCCCCCCCACCGACTTTCAATTTGTTAAATTGCACCGCGTACCTATATGCTGCATGTACCCCGTGAGCGCGCGCTCTCTTTGTCGAGTTGCGAAAACAGTTAATTAAAAAACTTTCGGAACGCCGGGTGTAATCGACGCGGGGCAACGACGTTTTTAAATGAGCTCTCGCGAGCCGGTGCCTTGGTGTAGGGGAGGGGGGCGAGGGAAAAACAATTGAATATTTAATTAGCTCCGAGAAAATCGCGGCAATGGCGGTAATCAGCGGCCAAGGGTGGAGCGAGGGACCGGCTAATTAATTAGCTGATAGGTATCTGGTTTTTTTTTTTTTTTTTTACTCTCTCCTCTCTGCGCGGATTAGCGAGAAAACCCGCGGATTCCGAAGCTTTTTAGCAAATTGACAGGAGGGGGGGGGAGGACAAAAAACAAACAAACATCGTGGCTTTTAATTAAAAACGCGAGCGAGTGGTTTAATCATCGCTCGTCGCCAGTTGCGACCGGCAATTAGGAGCGATGATTTTTTTTTTTTTCTTTTTAACTCTGCTCGTTTTAGGCTCGCCAAAATAGTGTCATTAGCGAAATCTTTGATAAATACACGTATGTATATATCTACAGCCGCAGGGGAAAAACACAATCTTCCATAACGACGATTAGCTGAATCCCGGCGCGTTTTTCATTTGCTCGGGGGCTAATGAAAATTCATAACTACTCGCGAGAATCTTGATTTATTCCTGTGTAACATTTGTTACCTCCATTCTCGTCTCTCTCTCTGGTGCGTTGTTTAGCGATGCACAATTTATACGCAAGTCGATTTTTAATTAAACTCGTTTCCGAAAAAGTACAGGCTTAAGTGTACAAGTGGTGCGTGTATTTTCACTTTGTATATATCGTCATTCTCGGGTAAATGAAAAGTATCGATGATATTGCGAGGAATGGATGACCAAATGTACAGTCGCAACGGTTCGCAAGTCTCTCCCAGCCTAATTGGATGGCGATTAGCGAGTACGAGAGTAATTTATTCGAATTAAATTTCTTACCTCAAAATGTGCGCGAACAAAAGCCGAGAATAAATTACTTGGTATATCTAATTTCGGTCGTCGCTCGTTAAACGAGAGTATGTATACGTCGAGCATTTTGTCGATCGATTTCATTGGCACTCGCTAAAATTACAATGGCCTTCGATTCAATGCTCTCATTACACGATCGTGTACATTATGCGGTTATGAAAGTACAATGAGAAGAAAATCACAATTCACGTCCGATTGGATTACCCCTCGTCGGTTACCAACGTGTCATAGCCCAAAGCGAAATTATCATTATTATTATTATCATCATTATATTATTTACCATGTAATACCTGGATGCGTGTACTCGATCAATGTCGCGTACGTATTGACCTTCACTCGCGATATTCCGACATAATGAGTACATTGAATTAATTACCGCGAGTCCTTCCAACTGGTAGATTACGTCGCTCGAGCGAGCGTCAAACTAAATAATTCAAACTCGATAATTGAACCCGAAATCGCTCGAATTTGTAAAATCAGCACGATGCGAGGCGCTAAAACTCGAAATTCAGTAGTAACAGTCGAAACAGGTAAGCCACCCGTGAAAAAATAAGTACCTACTAAAAATCACCATACCCAACCGTAATTATTCAAACACATGCTTATCATCTGAAATCATATTATCTCAACGAGAAAGCTCTCGATTACACTGATTTATAGGTTCAAACATAATTCAAGACCTTTGTTGATCCACTGAAAATGTCCTCTGCCTTTTACTTATGACTGAAAATCATTTTTGGACTACTTTTAAGTTAAATTGGATGCAGTTAGGGGCAATATGAACGACAAAACCTCAATTGGGGAATGGGGGCTATAGCTTTTTTTACGATATTTCCACTATTGTTTGAATAAATAAAATTAAATATTATTGTTGCCCAGGATCATGATAAAATTGCTTCGTCACTCTCACACTTGATCACGTATCGTTATCCAGCTTTCAACACCTGGCCACTTGTATGCAAATTCACGCAAAAAGGGACGTTTTTAAGGTTTTTTGTAAATTACAGGTTTTATTCAACGTTGTTGCAATTAAATTTCGTAACATTTATAAATAGTGCAAATAAAATTTTTTCAACCTATTTTTTTTTTGAGAATGTGTGCTGGTAGCGATATACCTCTTATTCGTGAAACCATCGGTATACGTATATCCCACGGGAGTGCGAGAGAAGAGACGGATGGTGAAATTGGTGAATATATTCGCGCAGGCGCTCCAGAACCTCACGACGGGCGTCGAGAGCGGCGGCGGCGGCGGTTCGCGCGGCTCACAGCAAGTCGGGCTTTCGCCGCGTCCGGAGCCCGGCAGTCTCCATTGCAGCTCTACCTTCGGATGTTGTGCAGTTCATATACCCAAACCCCCCCTCTCTCTCTCTCTCTCTTTCAGTGTATAAACACCTCCAACCGAGATTGCTCTCAATTTCAATTTTCGCGAGTGGTTTCGCACCTTGCACCCGGAAACTGTGTAGTTTCGTGCTGTTTAGGGATTTATGCCATCGGTAGCACAAGTACTCGCATATAATATTTGTATCGTGCAGTGTTTGAATTTGGCGGCCGCGGAAAGGCGCGGAGCTTTGAAAGACAAGTCGAGTCCCCGCCACGCCGAACTACTTGGCTGCGGAAGGACAGCGCTAGTGTGAAAAATTGTGAAAAACAAAATAATAAATAATTAAGTAAATATACATATATATATATATCAGTGCAACCAAGTTCGAGGGAAGTGGTGGGCACGAGTTATACCCGTATTCTCATCTTCAGTGGAAGGACGGCGAGAAACTTTGAAATCTTTTTCATCCAGAAATCGGTGAGTGCGCTGTGTTTACGTTGGGCGGTTGTTGTTTTATTGCGTTCCCCGTAATCGAATAATCACCGCGCGCCGTCAACGCGTTTCCTTTCCTCTCCACCACCCATATACAGGTAATATATATACCACGCACAACTCCCTATATTGCTTTTCATCCTTCCTACACTTTGCCGTTGTCTACTCGCGCAATATTGTGTATATGCGTGTGTACATTGAGAGACCACGCTGCACGCCGGCGACTTTTTTGGCTCCCCTCCTCCTGGCTGTGCAAACCTTCCTCCCCCCCCCCTTCCACCGCTCCAAACTTTTTCTTTTCGCAATGTATATATATATAGTATACACACGGACACACAGCAATCGTTCGAAGCGCTCGGCGTTTAATTAACTCTTGATTGGCAATTCCGCAGAGAAGGAGCGGAGGAAGAGCGAAATGAGAAAGGGTGAAGGAGAGCGGCTAGGACGGGGCAGGGGAGGTCAGGCGGACGGACGCGCACCGGTAGAGGGAGAAACTCGAAATAATTAATTCGGCGATTTTCATTCGATATTGACGGCTCGGGAATTTAATATTCGCCCTCTCTCCGCGGGCGCGCTCGTCGACATTGACTTTTAGTCCCCCCCCCCTTTCTTTCTCTCGCGCGTAATTGCAAATAGGTTAGGCTAATTATGCACGTTATCGAATCGATTGGAATTTCGCCCCATTGACTCTCTTCCCTCGTCCCTCCGTGCATATATATATATATAGCCAGCCGGCTTTAGCTGTACGTATATACACACTCACACTCGAAAAATCGAGAATTTAATCAAGGATTCGGCGCATTACGTATTTATTGCAAGGGCTTGGAGCGGGGCTTTTGTTGTTGCTGCTCGATGGAGAGCTCTCGTGCATTAATCAGCACCGCACTCATGCGGGATTATATTTTGTTGTTGGTTAATAGTTTATTTTTTATTTATTTATTTTTTTTCTACCCTCTTTCCTTTTTTCCTGTGCACTGTTTAACGAGTGTACATTAAGTAATTAAGTTAATTAAGCCTTCGCCGGTATGAATAATTCATGAGTCGTGTTTTTTAATTCCGCGCATGCGGGTGTGTGTGTGTGTGCATAAAACCGCGGAAAAGCGCTCCCCCCCAGATCTACACGTTTTTCGTATCATACCGAGTTCTTTACATGTTTTACGGGCGCAATTAAAAAACCCGCACCGCAAAATGGCACTTTTACAACGACCGGCTGATTTTGCGTGCCAAAAGTAATAAAGTAATCGATCGAAAAATACAATATGTATATTTGTATTTGCAGCCCCGTATGGGTGTATTGTGTGTTCGAGTCCTCGTTTGCTAATTAACTCGTGAATGGACTTGCGTGGATGTGCGCTCGGCAAATTACTTACGCAACGTCGACGTCAAACCGCAAAACAAATCTTATAAAATCCCCCCTCCCCCTCTCTCTCTCCAACTAGACAAACATCGCTCGCATTCATTAGGCGCGCCAATTAAATCAGAAAAAAGTAATTGCTTTGGTTTTGCCTAATTAAGAAAATGCGTAACTAATAATGCAAAGCCAAACGCAAACTTTTTCTGCAATTAGTTTGATATGTACACTCGCGAGGGCAGCTTCTGTGCGTATAGTATATAACGAATTCTCGTGCGGTGATTCAGCGCGCCTTTTCCGATGTGCGGTACAAGAAACTCCCGGGAAATCATTTTCCAACTGCTCGTGTTTCGCTTTGAAAATCACCCCGTTAATTACGAGCTTTTCAATTTTAACAAACTAATTCTTACATCGTTAATTGATGAAAAAAAAAAATACGTTTTTGTTGCCTAGGGATTCAATCAACAAGGTAATTAAAAAAAAAAAAAAAAAAAAACAATTCTTTGATATTGTAAATATTTTCTTTTTGTAAAAGCATCGATTACCCCAATAACAACTATACCACCGCGACAATAAAACTGCAGAGCTGCGAGGTTTGATTAATAACGAAAATCGCAGACGATAATCATCGCGAGAAGCAAATTCGAAATTCCCGCCACCCCAACAAACCCGCACGCCAAACAGACAAGTCTCGACGGTGTAATATAGTCCGGCTCGCCCATTCACATCAGAGCCTTGTCGGACGGCTCGATCTGACATCTGACATACCCCCACCCTTGGCCAGAGAGCCAGACCGAACGTCATTCCATTCAAGACATAGCGACGCTGTCTTTATCAGTCTAAAACTCGGACGTTCGTATCAGCGCTGCATAAGCATTTTTTCTTTCCCCCCCCCCCGCGCGCCAACTTCGAGATTCAATTTATTGACTTTTCATCCACCCCGATCGCGGATACGCCGGTTCAATTAGGTTGCGCTAATTATCAACTTTGGAATTTTTCGGGGCGCTTATCGCTCATTGTTCCTAATTAGAACGCGTTATCTCCGAGGCAAGGGTGTACGATGTATATTAATATTCTGTTTGGCGCGCGAAATCAATGTGCCACGCGTATGTGTATATGCTAATTAATGGCAAACTCATGTATATATGTATGCGCCTTTCCATTTGCGTCAGTGATTGCGCGCGGAGTCGTATGAAAAAAATAAAGCACTGCGTAGGTATCGGAAGAACGGCCTCGCGATAATCGTCGCGCGTTATCTTCGGGTATTCTCAATCGGCGCAATTTCACGCGCGTTAAATCCTTTTGTTCGTCCAATTTACACGGACTCGCTGAATTTTTGTAAGGAGAGGAGTGCAGTTTCCGTTGAATTAAAATATATAAAAAACAAAAAAAATTAAAGCCATGTTGTGCAGCTGCAGCGAGAAGGTCGCCCGATACACGAGTCTCGTATCGCATTATCGGCCGGCACAGCGCCAACTCCGAACCCGAGCGATGTACAAAAGGGGGGGGGGGAAAGGTTGATTAACCGCGTTTATACCCACAGATGGAGCGTGATTTTCTCGGATATACTTAACTGCCACCGGTGCACTTTTAATTGCAGCGCCAATCCATAATGAAGCAATTAAGAAACATTATTTTCTTAGCCGCTGTACGAAAGGATGCATGCCCCTGGTGTAAAGCGAGGGAGGGAGTGGGGGAAATATCGTATGAAAACTCACTCGAGCAATTATTAAGTACACACGTGTGCATGATTATCATCATCGCGGCCTCGTCATGGCGCACAGGGGGGGGTGGGGGAGGGGAGGAAAAACGATTTAATTAGACCTTGCGGTGCGTGAGCGCAAAACGAGAGAAACGCGGTCCGTCAGCGCTCGTTTATACATCGAAACCCATCGCGTGGAGTAGAGAGAGAGAGAGAGAAAGAGCGCGAGGGGGGGGGGGAGAAAGAGGCGAGCCGATAAATTGCCATCCGCGACTTCCGAGAGGGCACTTACCTCCTCGACTGCACCGTATGTGGTGTACATATATATATACACGAGTTTATCAAGCAGCCCTCCCCTCGACAACGAGACTGCTCCGCAGAGAGAGTGGGAGTCGGTATATAGCAGCGAAGAGGAGAACGCGACAACAGCTGCCGTCCCAGCTCTCTTTTTCTCACTTTTGCGCTCGCCGATTATTTCTCCTTCTTCTTTTTTTTTATTTTTTTATTTTTTTTAACAATATACGTACGGCTGGGCGCGAAAGAATTTCGCTCCCGGTTTTACGCGGCTCCCGAATGATTATACAGATGCAATAACATCACACGCGCACGCACATCACGAAAAATTGCAAGAGCACGTTTGCATGGTTACACACACATGCCCAGAGTCCCTGCAGTCGTTGTAATTGTCGCTCCCATCACTGCAAGTAAGTATACATGATACACACGCGTGTGGAGCGTATATTGTACATATATATATATATTTTGTTGTTGGTTAATAGTTTATTTTTTATTTATTTNCTCTTTTTCATCCTCTGCCAAGAACAGAGGAAGCAGCTACAGGGCTGGGGGGGGGGTAAACGCAATTAGGGCGTAATTGAGGGAAAAAGGGCAGCCCGCACAACTCACAGTGCATATATATATATATATATATATATATATATATATGTGTGTGTGTTATACTGCAAAGTTGCAAAGGAAGTGGATGAGGAACGGGGAGGGGGGAATCAGAGAGGGAGAGCTCTCGGCAATAATTGGGAGCGGCTTAATTGCCCCGGCGCGCGAGCGAGCGATGACCGTTGTAATTGCCTCGCCTGAGGTGCCAGCCGCTGCTGCACCAACTCTCGCGACTGCACACTTACACATAAATATATAGACGTACGAGTAAGGAGGGGTGGGGTGAGGAGTCGCGCGGAGAGTAACGCTAAATGAGACGGACGAGAGTGCAAATAAGGAAAGGAGGAGAGGTGGACTCGGTCGAGTATCACGTAGTGGAAAGATGAAAGAAAAAAAAAAAGAGGAAAACCTTCGAGTGACATATTTGCGTCTAGTGATGCAATGGAGAAAGAGAGCCACTTATACATGGAGAGAAGATGAGATTCAAGGTCAGCTAATATACAGTTATAACTTATCGGTAAATGGCGTTAATTTTACCATAGTAGCTCGCGTTAATTGCCTCTATCCCTACTATGTGTACATACACGTGCTCATCACGTTATACTTACATGGTCCCGGACAAGGAATCGCGATGAGCGGCTATACTCGGTGTATATTATTTATGTCCCGCGCGTCGCTAACATTCCGCTTCTTAATCACTCATCTCGCCACCGCTCGCTCTCACATCCTCCCCGCGCCCATTAATTCGCCTGTATGATTTCGTTACACATATAGGTATATGTATACCCAACAGCTGTAATATACCGTGTACATATCCGCGCTCTCGTATTAATCGATATGATGAGGGAGCATTTTTTTTTTCCCTTTCTTCCATTGTATATACGTATACTATCTGTCTCGTTTCCGTACACCCATTAGTGCCTCCTTTGTGCGCGCGCGGATATATGTACACGTGTAAGTACATACATCGATGGCGTATTACACATCACTGTGCAACCCAACCGAGGGAGGTGGATGTGGTTCTCTCGTTCTTCTTAATTGCTTCACCTTTTATCGCGCGCCCCGGCTTTTCTCTCTCTCTCTCTCTCTTTCGTTCGTTCCCCGTGGCCCTCTATCTATTTCAATGGCCGCTCGTTGGCTTATTCTCCTTACTTTTCCCTCCACCCCACGGTCGTCGTTTCAGCCCTCGTTATTTTCTCCTCCCCCCCTGTCTCGTTATTCCTGTCAGTTGCTATAATACTTTCGTCCCTTATACTCCCGAGACGTAGGTATACGTATTAAGAAAAACTTTTAATGATACCATTGTAACGCGCCCCCCCCCCTTTCCTCCTTTGCCTCGGAGAGAGAGCGGCAGCCGGAGGGACGGAAACTTTTGCATCGCTCGCTTTAAATTGCCAATTATTGATCCTAATTAATTTTCTTGTCCCTCCCCCATCCCCCCACCCGTGCACGTACATGCCTCCTTGTGTTTTCTGCTCTAATTTATTCGCCGTACGGCTCGTTTCCCTCCTCCCCCTCCTTTCATTTTAAATACCCCCGCGCAGAGAGGACACCGCGTTATGTACTTTCTTTCACTCGATTCGCGTTCTTTGACGGCGCCGTATAATGTACTCTAATGATCCCCGCTGTCGTCGTCCGGTACACCGTCCCTCTTGGCTGGTGTGTACATGTATACACAAACGTGTATTTTCAGACCATACTCGAGTGTCTCTTTTGTACGTCGGGGGGGGG
>NW_019379703.1:29604-119963 GCF_000648655.2 Copidosoma floridanum
GGGGGGCTCTGAAAAATATTATGCGTCTCCCGCGGTTTTTGCTCGCGGATGATTCGTATCGGCCCATTCTTCCGATTGTATACGCGAGGAGCGCGATAAGAATCTCCCGAGGCCCCGCTGCTAATTGCGCCTTCGCCGAGTGCGAATTAATCCGCGATAAATACGAGATCGATGCACTCGCGGACGGACGGCGGTGTATATAGTCCCTCCCCCCTCCAAAGATCGGCAATTACTTTAATTAACAATTTTTTTTTTTTTTTTTTTTTTTACCGCGAGGACTTTGGCGGAGAGCCAATTAGGCGGGAGCCTCGGATACACGCCGAATTTCCGATCCCCCCGCTATCGGCGCCCGTGCGTTTTTAATTGATTTCTCGCGCGGAAAAAGCCGGGCAAGCAGGAGGACCAAGTTGATGCCGTGTATATATATACTCTCGCTTCGATAAGCGCGGCTATATATATATACGTTGCCGGGGCTTTTTTATTAAAAAAGTTGTAATTAACGGAGCATTACTCACTCGCGCCTTGGGCGGTACGTACATGGTGTGTATACATATATACACACATAAGAGCTTCGGGTCTCTCGCGTCGCGGGTAATATTCCAACAGCCCCTGTGTAAGCCTCCTTCCTTTCTTTCGGCCGCTTTCCTTGCCTGCTCTCTCTCTCTCCCTTTTTTTTTTGTCACGTAAAAATTTTAATTAACGCCGGAGCGCACTCGCGAAAGTCCGTCGAAAGAAGAAAGAAAGACGCCCGATACCCGGGATAATTTATGAAAGCGGCGAGAGCTTATTAAAGCACACCTCATCCTCACGACGCACACTCGACCGGTGCAATGTATAATTGACGTTTACGGGGGCGAACTGTTGTGTACAAGTGACACGGTCCGCATACCTAATCGTGTATATAGGAGGGGATTGTAATTTTGGGGAAAAGCAATCGAAAGTATCGAGGCAAAGCCATTAGGGGTAAAAAGAATGTTTACTCGCCCGCTCGGATGGATATGCCGGAGAAGACGAATAGAGGGGCAAAACGGAATGGTACAGCTGCCAAAAAGCTAGGGAGGGGGGGAGTCTTCGATTAGCGGAGCTGGGATGTTGATCTGCACGACGTGTACGTGTGCGCGGGGGAAGAGGAGAAGGGGTGGCTCGTTGGGTCGGAAGTCAATCTTCGTGGCCGGAAGTGGTTCGCCTCCTCTTACCCTCCGTTGCAGCGGATAGCTCTTCCATCCATTCGACTTTATTTCCCCCCCCCTCTCTCTGTACACGTACACGTATATACACGCGCAGCATCGGATTGTATACCAGCTCGCCTGTAATTTTACTTTTTCTTTTTTCTCTTTTTTTTTTATCGCCTACACTTCGACCCCAGCTGGATTTGAGCGATTGCTCAATTTCTGGCTCTCTCTCTCTCTCTCTGTTTGCACGGCACCGGGCCAGCGGCTTTTACTTTAATTATCTTTGCGCGCCCACCCTCCGATGGACGCTTAGACGCCGAGTTTCATTTGGCCGGCGCTCGAGAGCCCCCTCCCTTTGGAGGGTCGATCGATTTGGGCTCATCGCCGAGACGCTCGATAAAAGCAAAGGCTGTCCCAGCAGAGACGTGTAAATTGAAAAAAAAGTAATCCTGGAAACCGAGCAAAATATCTGCCACCCTCACACACACACACACACAGTGGGTCGCGTTATCGATCGATCGATCCTCCGCGTGCCCTCGGAGGCGCCCGTATATCCCGTACATACTGTATACACTCTGGTCGACCGTCGGGGCTGCCAAAGAGTCCTCCTCGCGGTTAAATGAAATCCCGAAATGAAAGCCGTATATTAACCCCGCGGCGGCTGCCGCTAAATTAAAAAACAACATTTTACGCTCGGAAGGAAGAGTTCCTTTCCCCCTCTCTTTTTCATCCTCTGCCAAGAACAGAGGAAGCAGCTACAGGGCTGGGGGGGGGGTAAACGCAATTAGGGCGTAATTGAGGGAAAAAGGGCAGCCCGCACAACTCACAGTGCATATATATATATATATATATATATATATATATAGATTACAATGGTGTTTTTGTCGGTGCTCATAGCGCGATGTAACTTTTTTTTTCTTCCCTCCGCCTCTCGATCCTGCGAGATTTAAAACACTCGATTGGCTTCGTCGGTGTACACACGCGCGCGCAGAGCCCGGAAGGTTGGGCTGCTCGAAAAATCAATTAAAAAAAAAACAAAAAAAAAACTTTTATTTTCCCCCGCCCGAGTTCGCGCAAACCTTCTCTCTCGTGTGTGGACTAAATGGGGGAGACCAAAAGGCACACGCGAAGAACAGAGAATTCGGAGCGTGTACGTACACATAACACCGAAACGCGGAAAAAAAAGAGGGGGACTTGTTGACCGGCCCCTTCCATTATTCGTAAATTGCGTTTTTTAAATTCGCCCGTCGTCTTCGTAGGGGGGCGTATATATACATAAACGTACGCAATACAACATGTGGCAAAGCGCGCACGTGTCAGCTGGCTTCACTCAGCCATATATCTGTATACGTATCTCTCTTCCTCCCGCATTTCCAAAAAACCTCGAACGCGCCCGCCAATGTAAGTATATGAGGCTTTCCTCTCTCGCCCTCATCTCTCGACTTTCGCCTCTGCTCTCTGGTATATACACACAAACGGTTGGGGTCTGGGGGTGATTCGAGCCCTGATTTTATTTAAATTTTTGTGTTTTTTCGTCCAGGCAACTTGTATATTCTCGAATTTGTTTCAAATAAAATAAAAAAACATTGGTCAATTATCACGCAAAAACACCCGATGGGCTGAGAAATTGTCAAGGCCACATCACGAACTCCATACACATATTATATATGCCCCACGAGTTCGTCTGTACAATATACACAAAAAAGCGGTGTGCACAGAGAGACGTACGCCTTCTATGCGTGGCCGTGTCTGTGCACTATTTGTGTATACACACCCACACAGGGAATAAGAGGGATGAGAGCTCGATCCTCGCAACTCAAAGAGAGGGTTAAAACGTTGAGATTCGCGTCACCGCTTCGCGTGCTCGCGCTAGTATGAGTAGAGGGGTGGGGTGAAGAGAGACGGGGGGGGGAAGGGGGTGTACATAATGGAACTTGAAATTGGTTGGGCCTGTCCCGGGCTGGGCAGGAGGAGGAGGCAAGTCTCCCACTCCTTTTTTCCCTCGCGCACCACGTTATACGGCAGGAGGTGGAGGGGCGCCGCCACCGCCGAGCTATCGAGGGAAACGCATTCCATGCCGAAATTGCTTCGCACTGCCATCACACACCCCCTTCGCTTCTCTTCGTCCCTCTCACCCTTCTTGTGTACCTACCTACTTCCTTCCTTCCTTCCTATATCCATCCATCTATCTGTCCCTCTCTCTCTCTCTCTTTATTCCCCCGTGTGATATGCCGTGCCACTTGCTGCATGGGCGAGCCGGCCATTATATTACACATTTTTGATGATTTCCAACCAATCTAGGTACTCTTTTTTTTTTTTTTTTTGGGGGTTAAAAAAAAAAAAAAAAACATTATTGAACCCTTGCATCTTCCCTCACGGACAACGCGGGCCAAAGCTGTCCTGCTCGCGAGTATAGTCTGTACCTAATATATACGTACCGAGGGCCGTCGGAGCGTTGATTAAAATCGCCCCCATCCCCCTTCGTACCGCCGCGCCACTGCTGCGTACAACTACCCCGGCGTTATTGCCACCGGAAAGAGCAGGCCGTGCTGTGCTCGTGTGCGTTTTGTTTGGTATAGGGATAGGTAACCGTAACACATACAGAAGAGAAAGACGCTTCCTCGGTGCATTCACGCAACAAATTACGGATTATTTTGCACTTATGTACATATACATGTATAAAGGAAAAGCCGTATAGCTTGGAAAAAAAAAAAAGAAAAAAAAAAAAAGAAAAGAAAAAGAAAAAGTAATTCCCGAATTGGCTGCAAGTCAAGAGATCCCCATTGTATCCCCCGGCAGCCCGGCTCAACTAATTAAGCCTCGGCCAAAGTGCACAAACGAGTTGTTTGTACCCCCTCGGTATATATGTAACAAAAATAAAGCTCGTGGCGGTGCACCGGCTGGGGGAAGGAGGAAAGAAGCGCGCAGGATGAGCCAATTAAAAATTGGACTTTTTATCGGAGCTCGGCACGCGAGGACATCCACGTGTGCTCGCACGAGGTGGAGGGTAGGGGGGGGGTATGCACCGCGAACGAGCTCATGCACCGAGCAGCTTGACTTTGCTGTATAGGGGTTAAGTTGGTACATCTTGTATAGAGCTACAGGGGGTGCAGGGGGGGGGGTGCTTCGCGTTGGCTGTGTACGGGGTCAGGGCGGGGGTGGAAGGGGCCAAGGCGCTGCTTGCTTAATTACTAAAAGCTAATCAATTCCAGAGGAAGTAAAGTTTAAATTGCAAACTAAAGTATAGCCCCTACCCACCACCTACCTTCTCCCTCCCTCTCTCTGGCCTTATTACACCGTATACATACCCTCACTTTCGCCCTTCGCCCGCCGGTGTAAACTGCAAAGCGATATTACCCCCACCCTCTGTATAAGCACTGCATTCTGCAATTAGCCCCGGTAAATCATTGAATACAAATTATGGACGGCTCGAGGCGTACATATATATATATATATATATACCGGGGATACGCCGAGCTCGACTTCTCTCTTCCCTTCCCTTTTTATCATCCATCCGCAAGGAGGGAATCAGGCGGGCAGTCCTGCTAATTGTGTATTGTACATTATATAGGTATAAATACGTGTACGGCGTATATCTATTGTACTTATAATATAATACAATGTACGTCAGAACCGATCGCTGCCAACGAAACGGCCCAGTTTGAAGCCCCGAGTTGGTTTTGACGTATCGCGGCTTCGGGGTACCCCCTACCCTCCCTTTCTCCTCCACCTTCTGATTATCCGCATGAACGCGAAAGCTCGCACGCGCGCCTCCCTCTCCCTCCTCTGCCATCCCCGTCAGCCGACTGCTCGCTTATTAAATTCTTGCGCGTTACCGAAATTAATTATTGCGCCGAGTGTGTCTATGGCGAAGGGGCGGGGGGGATGTATATGAGAACTGAAGTGCAGGGTAGTGTATAGCTTAGTCGAATTTCGAAGTTGTATACCATTGTGGAATATATACATGTGTATGCGAGAGATGATTCGCCGTTTTGAATGGTGTACCGTACCAATCTGTACGGGGGGGGGTATAGGTAATGGGATATTGGAATTGTTCTGCTTGGCTTTTATGTTTACTACAACTCGATCTTTTCGCAATCGATTGATCAACTAAACCTATTTATGCAGGTTATTCAGAGATTTACGATGGTTAACAATTATGTGATCAGTTACTACAGCGCCGAGTAACAGATTTATTAGAGACACTCTGATAGTATCATTTCATCATCAGTGATCTGTGATTTTTTTAAATTTTTTAACCATTAAATAAATTTATGTGAATGTTTATTTGTATGACTGCATGAGTGATGACAATCATCCGTTTTTGTTCGTTTTGAATTTTTCTTCAACGCCTGTACGATCGAGGTCGCACGAAAATAAATTTTTCTATAGACATGGTTAAATAGATGAAAAAATATTGCGTAATTTCTTAAACATATTGACAGGCTTGGTAAACTTTCACTCTCTCGTGTACCTACATACTTCCTCTTGTGGATCGATTTATCGATAAGCTGCCATACTGAAATAATTTGACGGACCAATCAATCGACGAATTCTCCAATCCTCCACTGATTTTTGACAAATTAATTTTTTTTTTTTTTTTTTTTCATATAACTGGCATATAACATCATGTGCAAAACTGAGCGTCTAATTCCTCTACAATGAATACAACGTAGGTATACAAGAGGTTGGATATTATATCGAGAGGCGCACATTCATTTAAATTCTCTATTGTACATAAAGGGCGAAGACGCGTTCCCCCGACAAATTTATCGTCCCTGTAGTAAATCCGAGCGTGTATTTAAATTAATTTTCCCTTCCCGCCGGCGCGACGAGTGCCTGTGTATGTTATTACAGGTGACGGAAAATAACTCGCCCACAGTCACGCGCATTAGCGTCAACGTCGTCTGTCCGGCCAATGAGAAAGAATGACCATGTTAATTGAAAACCTCCGTTCCGCGTCGCCGATGAAAATCATCGACACTCGTCCGAATCTTTCGAGCTAATTGCTCACCACCACTGCGCCATCGAGTGCGTACAACAAACTTCACAGGTCGCCCGGCAAAGTGCAACTTACACACACACGAGCAGCGAGAGCCAATTGTTTTGTCTAATGGTTTTTACCAGCAGCTGAAGAGTGACGGCGGTCCGATTAAATTTCGACTCGCTCCTCCTGATTACGCGGGGCTGGCCCGTTCCGTTAATGGAACCGGTTAATTTAGACGCGCGCTCTCGCATTATATACATAACATATACCGAGGGCGAGCGACAATCACAACTGATTTCGGCCGCCAGTGTTTTGCTTGCCCGAGTGTGATTTACGCCGGTCGAGTGATTGCGTTGATTGACTTGTCGATACCATGCCGATTTTCATAATCGACATTTTTGGTGAATGAACGGATCCGACAAATCAAGATTATATCTACACGTCGAGCCGGTCCACGATGTATATACTTGGGTATATGTGTGTGGGGAGAAGAATAGCAGGGGACATTAAATTAAACGAAATCGGCGATCCGGAAAATACGCGAAATCGGCAACGGTGCAGGTGGTTATATGGAAGCGCGCACTTGACGATCTTTCTTCCGGCTCGAGGAGTGTATGTGTGTGTGTGTGTGTGTATGTATATATTATATACAAGCACTAAAATGGAGGACGGTGAAACAAGCAATAAAATCAGTGTCGTTACCGGCGATTCAATTCGCCCAAGACGCATGGCACAATTTCACATACAATTTTACGGCACAGCGGCCAGGAGTCCTATTTACTCCCTCTGTCCTTCCTATACATATACGGGGGGGCTTACACGGCGGCCGTATAATATACGCACGGGGGTGATGGCTGTGTGTGGCACATATATTATATATACATGTGAAAGTACAGCCGGTAACGCCACCGCCGACGATATAATAACGCGCGCTCGTGCCAGAGGACGTCGTCTCGAAGATCGATTCGTCCTGGAAATGCCGTGGTCTGGCTCTCGTGTGTGCGATCGGTATACGAGAGAGGCGGATAAGTGGTTTGGGTGATTAAATCTTTTTTTTTTTAAGCTTTTCGATCGGTTACTTATACCGATTTATGTACCGAAAGTGACTCTTTTTTTCAATCCCCCTCTCGGAATGGCCGAATGGTTTTCCGGCTCCAAAGCGGCCACAACAATTTCGCAATTATCCGTCCACTCGGCTGCGCCAATTACCCCCTCCCTTTTGCTTGAAACTTTGGCGCGGAATAATGCATTTTCTCATGCGCTGATTAACGCAAAATGTTCGGAGTGAGCGAATTGGTTTCGATTAATCGTGTCGGCTCCAATTAAAATCTCGATTGCTTCGCATTACGTATTTACGGATTTTATTGGCCGTCGCGCACAGTCAGATTGAATTATTATTCCATTACATCCCTACCGACATCGGAGCGGATTTCAATCAGACCCCGTGTAAAAACAATGTTCCCTCCACCCCTGCTCGGCTTAATCTTTCCAAAGGACGTCGCTCCTATATATATTTTGCTTCCTTTTACGATTATTCGTTTTTTTGGATTTAAAATAGATTTAAATCCACGCGTCATCCGAGCAATTCATCGGACGGTCAAATTTAATCGAGAAAAATTCCAAAGAGAGCGAGAATGGGGAGGGGTGGAAAAAAATTCGAGCAGCAAGGGATTCTCGAAAAAACGAGTATCGAATAACTAAAGCAATTCGCAGGGAAAGTCCGATACAGTGGCAGTGTAGGCGTCTTTGGTTGGCTGCGGAAAAATCCACATTAAAGTCATGCGTGAAAAAATCTCGCAACGTGTACGGCTCGAAATAAACGGTAAAAGAGAGAGAGAGAGAGAGAGAAAAAAAAGGAGAAAACATTTTTCGATAAACTGCACGTGGAAGCGTATAGCAACGCGTATCGGAGTAATTTGTGCAAATTGAGACGAAAGGCGCGCGGGATGTATATGCACTCTCGAGCGGGGATTGATTGAACCATCAGCTACTGTGTATATTTTATTTTCTTTATCCGTTCTCTTTTTGTATAGACTGCACGTAGCTCATCCCGAAATGAAAACGCCACTTGTGCTCGAGCCCACGCATATATTATATACATTTACCTAAAGTCAGGTGCCTCGTATCGAGTTAAAAATTGAAGCATCCGGAATTTATTGATAATCCAAGTGAAATTATCATCTGATACAACTGTACAGTTAATTTATTGATTCGTGCTTCGTTAGCAATAATAAATTATCGACAGATCCGTCGTTAAGAACTTTTGAAGCGTACAGCTAAAATGGTGGTTTTAGCAGAATCCATACCAATTGAGTTTACTGCGCTTAAGGGTCGGATTAGCGTCGCCAACTCCATGGACTCGTGAAATTTCTTGTAGAAAGATGAAAAAATCCTATCGCAAATTCAAGATGCCCTTTGAGATTCGACGTACCATGTAATAAAGTTTTTCCTTCCACCCTTCAAAAATCATTTATTAATGATTTACAAATCGATTAATTAATCATCGGAGACACGTTTTTTTTTTTTTTTTTTTTTTCCAATTCGCTCGCCGAGTTGCACTGCATGAAAGTACAAGAGCAACGGTTTGTCATCTCGTTGAGTACAGCAGAGGTAACACGATTGTGTCCGTAGATGTAACCCAGGCGAGAGTAATTCTCTATCAGCGTAATGGTCTCAAAACGGCGCTAGCGAGTAATTATTTTTAAAACCAACTCTGGTCGGGGCGGTGCGCGAGAACGGGAGCACCATCAGGAGAAGAAAAAAAAAAAACCCCCAAGTGCCGAGAATACAGTGATGGTATATATACACACGCATGTATAGGTATATAAGGGTCTTGTGTCCGAGGAGAAGGTGCAGTCGGGGGGGAAGAAAAGACGGAGGAAAGATAAAGAGGGCCGGCCAGAGCTTTTTCGCCCACTTAGAACGATGGACTACGCGAAATTGCGAAAAGCTAATTCCATTTTACCGTCGAGCGCTCTCTCTCGCCCGCACCGCGGCGTATACATGTATATACATACACGCGGGGCTTTCTCTCTGCAGGTTGTCTGTCGGGAGTAGTAAACCAATCACATTAGAGAGAGAGAGAGAGAGAGAGCACTGCCACTGTATACAACCCCCAATGCCGTGAGAGCTTGTGTATAGGAGCGTCGCCGCCGCCTCCTCGTCGCTTCACCCCCACGAACGCGCGTCTTTATCTCTCTCGCTACATCGTCACCCGACTCCCATTCATCTCCCTTGCCTTCATCCTCTCGCGCCTCTCGGCCATCAGCCGGAAGTCTGATTAATACCCGGAGTAATTAAATTTTAATCCGAGTCATCGATAAACGCCATACCTCATATTATTTTGCACCAGTGTATGTATACGCCTGCCGTTGTGTAGGTGCTGTCGCCACACGAAGGCGCGGGTGGTTTTTTTTTTTTTTACTCTTTTACTCTATAACCGACCCTTTACTTACATTACATATTTTTACGGGCGCGTCGAACCCCCCAATTTTGTGAAATATATCGTCAATTTGGCCCGAACAATGGATGGTGCTGTGTTGTATACACGCTTAATGTACAACGTGGGGTTGAGCGAAGTGATATTTGTTTTAAATTAAATTGTATGTGTATACATATACATATATATATATGCATTAAATCATATTTGAATGATTGGCTGACGTTTCGAGCGCGTAGGTGCGTATAATTAATGCGGTTGGGGCTCTGTTTGCCAAAAGCGGGCCCATTGTGCGTTGGCGGATCGTTTGATCAATTGGAGCGGAAAATTTAGCGCTTTGCTTCGATTTGATTGTGTAGGTTATGTAGGTACGCGTGTATATATTATACATACACGTATGCTAATTGATAATGACGGGCAAGCAAACGTATATAATAACCGTTTTGACATCCATAGGATTGACTTTGAAGCTCATTACTTTGGGTCGTATTGTGTTTTGAAAACAATGGAAATTAGACGTAACGCGTCGATTATGCGGGCTTCGTTGCCAAAGGGTAATTAATTTATCACATGTGTGCACGCGAGGTAAGAGATACCCTGCACTGTCATTATATGTAACTTAAAAAAAAAAAATGCAATTTGAATGCATATATACCTTACGCGTACTTTAAAAATCATGAATAAATTACACACGCGGGTATACCAACCACGGGCAATTTAAATTTATAAACACACTGACAAAGTAGTAAAAAGCTCGTGATCAACTGCTGCTAAAAGTTGGAATTATAACCTCGATCCCTTTAGCCCCGGGGTTTATCGGCATTACAATACAATTATTATTTAACTCGTTTACGACCAGCAACGATCCTCTCGTTGAAACACCCATTATATAACCCAACGACCCCACCAAGTGATTATCCATGTAACTGTATGAGCTCCAACTGTAAACTTTTGACAATTGAAACTCCTGAAAGTCTAAAATCACTCGATGATGAAAAAAAAAAAAAAAAAAAAAAAGTATTACGACATGTCTACACGAAAGGAAAGTTTCGATCGGCGAACCGATTTCTTCGTCGCCTCGGCCCACTTCATTAGCGCTCAAGCTGCGAGAGGGGAACCGTCCGCATCGATCAATCGACCGCGCAAAAGTGTCGACGAGAGAGTACGCACGAGAGCGTATAGGTGCATTATACGCGCATAAATAAATTGCACGCGTGTGGAGCAATAGAGAAAGAGAGCCAATAGCGATTACCGAGGCGATACCTATCGACGTGTTAATTTACGAGCGACGAGGCATGGCATGGCTAGCCGCAATTATTAAGGGGACGCCGGTGTCTGCAGCCGCTGATTCGACGCGAGGAGCTGCTTATATGCGCAATCAAGCTCTCTTGCTTTTCTTTCCCCTCCACGTATACATCCATCTGCCTATATGCAGTTTGGCGCGCGATGATCGACCTACCGTAGCTCCTGGAGCGGATGTGATTTTAATTTTTTTTTTTCGTCCTCCACTGGAGTCGATCCCTCGATTACCAGATGAGGCATCTCGGTGGTTCCGTTGTACTTTGTTTAGCGGAAACGCGTGGCAACTGTCACGTCGAAGCTTCAATTTTCCAACGAGTGCCACTCAACGCGAATATAGACCGATATTTTTTATTTGCCAAAAAGTAAAATTAGTGTACGTAACCATTCGTACATATAGGGTACCTTGTTTTACTCCATACCTGTACTGTAAGTATACTTTTACGCTTTAGAAATGTGTTGAAAAAAGCAACTACTCCTCGCAAAATCTTGCACCGTCGAATCCGTAACTGGTCGATAAATTGGGGCGCATACAAGCGAATCTGCGTCCAGAAATATTTATAGGCTCGAGCGAACGGGGCACCTACATATATACACACGCGCGGGCAGCACTGCATGCAGTCGGTGCCTTTTTCCTCCTTCTGCCCCTTCTTCTTTTCTACTTCTCTCCCTCACCTCGGCCCCCCGAAAAGTAATATCAATTTCGGTAAATGGAAAAAGTATCAAGATGCCAGTCGCCGGCGCGCACACCAACTCGAGAGAGCACCCTTCCTCCCCCCCGCCAACCCCCTTCGAATCGCCCGGGCAATTTGATCCGTGAATTTATTGACTGATGTATTATAGCAAGAAAAGGAGGGACACCCCCCCCGCGCGAAAAAATATTGCCGAGCAGTTTCTCGCGGAGCTTCGATTTTTTTTCTTCCCTTTCTTTCTCTCTCGAGGACGATATTAGACGGGATTTCCAAGTTGATGCCACCCGTTTGTTCCCTCTATCTCTGCCCGAGACGTATATATATGTATACGATGGCCGTGACTATGGTTGCATCGGCCGCCGCTCGAAATTGAATTTCAGATTTTCTCGATTAATACCCACGCGCGTGCCCGGGGATATATACGTGTCCCGATGTTTTTTTTTTTTTTTTTTTTTTCCTTCAATTTCGTAACTCGCCCAAGCCCCCTCCCCCACACACCTGTATATATATATATATAATCGATTTTTCGATCCGCGCCTCGACGCGTGAAAACAAATTCCCGGTGTGCACGAGCGAAGCGGACGCAAAGACGAAACAAATCAAGCTGCTCGGGCTACCGACGCCGCTTAGAGGCAAGGCCCAAACGGCTTCACCGATCAAAGCCCCCTGGCGATAATTAACGACTCGCTCTTTCGGCAAATTAAAAATAAAAAAAAATAAAAAAAAACTTCGTATAGGTACCTACAAGCTTTTTAACTCGACTCTTTGCGCGCTCTCTTCCTTCCCCCGGGGGTGACAAAGAAATTGCTCTTTCGATTGGTGGGCCCCTCCTGTAGGGCATTTCCATTAAATTAGCAATCACCCACGAAATGACCGACTGGCCGAGCGAGAAAATACACACAAGGGCCTGGTGGTATAGTGCGGAGACTCGAAGGAGTATAGGTATGTATATAGGAGAGTCACTCGATCGGATCCACGAGCGCGGTAGCCAATACTTCTTCGTTAGTGTGGGAGAGAGGGGGAGGCCAAGTCGGGGGGGGGGGCAGATGTGTGCGAGGGGAAAACAAGTGGTCGAGCATTTATAGACGCGGCGTGGCAGCTCCAAGTGGCTATTTTCCGGCGAGTGCTCGCCGATTAAAAATCTAATTCGATCGGGCAAGGACTCGACCTTCCCCTCCCCCCTTACCGATATATCCACCTCCGCTTCCTTTCTTCGCTCTCTCCTCTCCTGTACGTCTGACTCGGGAGTTTTTTTTTTTTTTCCTTCCCCTCCAGCGTTCGATCTTGCTCGCGATACCTCGGAAAATCTGTGACTTATTGGACTCCCTGCTCGTGACTCTCGGTGAATAATATCTCTCTCGCGTCCAATGAATTTATGTGGTCACATGTATGTTTTCAATGTATGTTTTTAACGTACATCCGTCGAAATGTTGTGTGGAAAAAGATATTTATTTTTCTAATACTATGTATAGACTGTAAGAGGATTATTTTGATTAATGTACGAAATCGGCAGAGAGGGGCCAGTTTTTTTTTGGGCAACTGGACACTACGTATCTTTTTAAAATTAGACGATTTTTCGCTCTAAATAATAGATGTGCAAATATATTGTGGTTTAATTTTTCGTTAACTGTGCACTTTTCGGATGCAGGTATGCCTACATGTATATGCAATTTCACGTTTGCTATACACGAGAAGATGTCGCGAGCGTGGGTGTTTATCGCTTCGGGCACATCTGAGATCACGTGTCAGGACACCTCTTGGCGGGCAATAAACTTTACGGCGCCATTTTCATTCGGTCCCAAAGTATACATACGTACGCGTGTACACTTACGGCGCGTGTTTAATATCGCAGTAAAATTGTATTTATTTTTCCGTCCGTCGGCCAACCCGGGGGAGGTTAATGTATCTAATGGGCCACATAAATAATTCCACCGGATTAAAAGTAATTGGTGTCGTCCGAGTTGATTGAAATTGTACCCCGCACTTCCCGATGGACTCGGGAGTAATTAAAAAACTTTGCGCGTGAATTTTCCATGTGGACTAGCCCTTGAATTTTTCATTGTTTCTACTCACTTTTCCCCGAAATTCGATGGAAAATAAAACCGTTTTCTAAATCGTCATTGTTGATTCATCGTTTTACTTGATTGCTCGCGTTCATTCATCCATACTACAACTATTACCCTTATTCGAGAGCAAATAAATAATTTTGTCGACTGTATAATGTGTTTAATATACAGTCCAGTCATCCTCACCAAAGCGACGAGTTTAATCACTCACAACGTGACTATGCGATAAAGTAAAAAAAAAAATAAAAAATAAAAAAAATAACCAATCGCAACGAGACGCGTTTGTGCACGTGTGAAATCGAAAAAGAGGAAATAAAGGCCGCGAGCCCCGAAAATAAAACCCCCCCGAGAGATTAATTACTTCGCATTCGTAACCATAAACAAAAGATCATGCGCGGCGCGAGCGAGGCACCCACATAACGAGCCGGTGCAAACAATCCGACGATTAATCGCACTCCCGCGAAACGCTAGCTTGGCCGAATGAGGGAAAAAAAAAAAAAAAAAAAAAGGCAATTCGCTCATTATAAAACGTCAAAATCGCCATTCACGTATCCGATGTTTGCGCGGACAAAGAGATGGTATATACGACCCCCTTTGATCGGCGCAATAATCAAAATACATAACGCGAGCGACCTGCTGCTGTGCCCCCACGTAGTGTGGGAGAGACATAAACGTGCACACGTGCGCGAGGGGAGATGGTGTTTGCCGCTCGCAATTATAGCGCCGGTGAAAAACGAAACGATGCGAGATACATCAAAAGGCATCAGAGTAGTGTGTGTGTGTGTGTGTACGGTAAAGGGGCTTTTGTTGCTGCTGCTGCTGTTGTTTTTTCCTTCCTCTCTCTCTATTTTTTTAATGATTCTATTTCTAATTGGATCCCTCCTCTCTGGTATATACGTATACATAAAACACATATCCCTATGTGCTGTGTGTGTACAGCCTTTGAGAGCCGGCGAGATAATGGCCCGAGATATTAATCACGCCTTTTTAATCCGCTCCTCTATTTCTCTGCTCTGATGAGTGTGTGCGCGTTTGTTTGTTTGTTTGTTTGCTATACTCGTACATGTAGGTGGATAGGGAAAGTCGACGCGTGAATTACACTCGCGCGTGCATCTCATTACGGCTAATTAGGAATACCTTACTTGCTCTCCCTCTAGTTTTTTTTTTTTTTTTTTTTTTCCTTGTTACAACAGCTGTTGTATTTTATTGCACGATGTGTTGAATAAAACGTTGGATGAGTCGTCCCTCCAAAAGACCCACGCGCAATAATAATAATAACGTACTCTCGAGGCGAGGGGGGCTACCACACAGGAACGCGCGTCTCGGGGATGAAAATTTTTTCGAATAATTAGCTTTTCACTCGCGCGTCGAGAGGATTTTATACAACATCGCGAGGCGATACGCCCGAGTCGAGTTCCCGTAGTGGAACATTTGCGTATACGCGTCTACATGGAAATTTAATTAAAAAGGCCCATACACAATGGTACCGCTTCTCGTGGCATGTATCTAATATTATGCAGAAAAGGGCGCAAAGTTTGTAATACAGCCTTTTTGAGCGTCGCGCGCGAAAACGGCGATGGTGATGAAAAGTGACGCGCGAAACTTTATACGTGCAACAAACCCTTGGCTTGACTTTCACGAGAGCATAATAATGGATGGGAAATTAAAATTTGTCGAGAGCCGTGACATTTGCTTCCCGGTACATAAAATGTTAAAATCATAGCCAACTAATCGCCACTGAAATAACAAAGTCCATGTACCTATGGAAAACAAAAAGGGGACAAACAGGTCGGAGGCACGTGATAGTTAGCGAACGAGTTTATCAGCGGTGAAAGAGCGAGCCTATATACAGGCCCCCGTGTGTGTCCGGGTACACGGCCGTTAGACCTAATGCCGCGCACACATACTGTATACTCGCGAGGCGCGAAATCTGCGGTTTTTCAAAACGCACACACACACACACATATATATTTATCCGCGAGCGGTTGTCGAGGATAATCAAGGCTCCGTTGCGGGCTCTGTTGATTGCACTCGATTCGCTGGGCCGGTCGCCGTGCACGGCAGTTGTGCAAATTGATAAATCGCCCGGCGTAAATTAGCGCCCTATTGCCGTGACGATGTGGTTCTCTCCTCGTCGCTGCCGGCACCTCGTAAATCGCTCTCTCCCTTCCTCTCTTGGAGCGCAAGCGGCCGAGAAAAAGAGATACGGTGGTTGTGTTGCGAGCGCGTGAGCTTGTACCGCTCGTTACGAAATTGGAAGTAAATTACCGCGAGGGAGAGAGAAAGAGAAGAGACTCTGTTGCAACTCGCTCCTTCCAGGTGCATGTATATATACGTATGGGTACGCCGAGTACGTGTATAAAATATACATACATATATATATTATCCACGCAGAGGTGAAGATTTTCTCATTTCGTTTCGCTCGAGCGTGAAAAATCACGCCCCGATTATGGCACCCTTTTTAATACCGGTAAACTGTACTCTCCACTTTTTTCCATCACCAATAAAAGAAACTTTTATAGTTTGACACGCCTATACATAATACTTGGGGGTTGATGGATCGATCGATGGAGAAACGTAGTCGTCGGATCGATTCCACTCGCGCCATCACCTTCCCGATCTATATTATATACACATCCCGCGGAGCTTTCCTCGGGCGCTAACTCGAGCGCCGCCGGGTCATTTCTCGTTAAAGGAAAATTCTTAGGTTTAATTAAAATTCCCCCCGCGGCAGCCCTTCCCCGAACGGAAGTAAAAAGTAATTATAAGGATTTTTATTGCGCCCCGGCATTCTATCCGCGAGCCTGTATAACGTAGGCGCTCTGTGTGTGTGTGTGTGTGTGTGTGTGTGTGTGTGTGTGTGTGTAGATGTGCCGCGTCTCCAAGACTCGGGAGGAGCGAAAGAGAGAGAGAATGGGAGGCGAGTATGTGTATATGTATATAGGCGTGCACGGGGAAAAAGGAAAAGAGAAGGCAAGCGCGCGCCCGCGGCGGGTGAGGCGAGATTAAACGATAAATTGTTTTTGCTAATTTTGCAATTACCGACGCGCGCTACAGCCTTCCTCTCTTTCTGTGTGTGTACACCATTATATACACACACCATTATATATATATATATATATATATATATATATATACCTACCCGCCAACTCACACACTCGCAGCCTCCTCTTTTCTCATGCAGTTATATATTCTCAGTTCCGCTCCCTCGGACGTGTGCCATTACAACCGCGTAATGTTACCGTGCGCTATAATAAGCCGGATATTGCCTCGTCACCTTATTCGCGTGTTTTCTAATTGCGCGCAGACCTTTGTCTCCTCCTATTCTTCCCCTTTTGCCCCTCGGTCCGTGTATATAGATATCTGCACTTTTTACCGAGCAGTGTATAATTTTAATCCCCGAGGATTCCTGGGGATATCAGGGATGATGATGACGGGGAGGGCTCGTGGAAAATCAAGTTCTTGAGCGATTTGAGCTCCCCCCCAATGGAAGACACGTAAATTTTATTCCAAGGGTCCCCATTGGCACTTGGTGCCTAGTGTGGCCACGCGTGCATATATGTACAATTGAATTTTGAGGACGAGGAAGAGAGGAGTGACAAAAAAATTTTAATCCGCGTTAAGCGCTCGCCAACGCATCGGGTAAACGGGTATGTGTACGTATCATCTTCAATTACGCCCCGTGCAAACACGGAGGTACGCAATAAACGCGAAAGTCAACTTTGACGACCGAAAAAAACACTCGTTCAGTTGAGCGCGGCATTAACTTAATTTTCTCGATAGTACCGTGCAGTTGCTCATTCCAGTGATAAACGACCGAAAAAAAATGGTAATAATAACAGCCCTGTATACACGAAGCCGCACAATCAAAACTCGTGCGTAAGTCTTTTTTTTTTTTTTTTTTTATATTCAATTAAATGCAAATTTTCCCCGGTCTGTTTCACCGCGCGCTAAAATGAGAAAATTCATACTCCGTAAAACGGACGAGACCCATCGTTTTTTTTTTTTTTTTTTTTTTTTGTTTTGTTTTAGGAAATAAAAAGTGTCGTATAGCCGGTGATGGCTCGCGCAACGTCGGCTGTCCCGGTTAATTAAAAAAAATATTTGTCGGCGTAACAGCAGCGCGCGCGTCAATTATTCTTTATACATACACACCAGGCGCCGGGTGTGTCAAAGATGGCCGTAATTTCCGGGGATGATTTTTCTTTGTTCTTCATCACGCAATCAATGGAAGGGATTAAACAGTTTTTTTTTTTTTTTTTAATTTCAATACAACCTTGTACAGTTGAAAGGGTCGGGTGAACCGTTCAATTCAAGCCGTGACTTTCATTAGCCAAATCTCGCAAGTTTGCCTCGGCTCACCTCGATAAGCGCCGTCGCTCCAGCCAGTACACGAGTATATACGTCGGCTACTGTATAACATTATATTATATACCAGCAGCTCATTTCGCGACACACACTCGCGTATAAGGTGGAAGCGGGGCGACCGCAACAATGCACGTATTATACAAAAGAGAGGCAAAGTGTCGGTACTTCAAAGCCCCGAGCAGCAGCAGCGTCGACGCCACCAATTTCACGTGAAGCGACGACGAGGCGACTCAATTAAAACAGAGTGTGCAAGTTGGGCGGGGGTTGGAGGTTGTTGCCTTGCTCTAGCGCGTCTCTCTCCCCGAGCCATTCTAATTATCGGACTCGAAGCCAAGAGCGAGGGAAAGCCACCGCCAAAGGAAAACGCTCGACTTGCGAGAGTATTACGTATACCTATACCAGCAGAGTCTCCGGTGTATTTCGGTGTATTTTCGAATCAAAAGCACGTTTTTTTGTTTCCTTCTTTTTTTTTTATAAAATTTCCAGGCGCGACGTGTCGGATTCTCAAATCTCAAGTACACACCCATTGAGCGCGCTCATCTAAACCACCCGAGCGGCTCTTCGGGAGATTAGGTATAAATTTTCGGTTCTCATTTTCAAGCGCGGCAGTACAGCAGCAAACGGTAGGTACTATACAGTGCGAATGTAATTACGGAGCATTTGGCGGAGGAGGAAGGTATGGGGGGGGGGCGCTCATTAAATTCAGAGCCCTAGGTAAATAAGCCCGGGAATGCAGGAGGCTCGACTTGACGCTCGCGCACCTGCACGTACACGCGATAGGGGATTTCGCAAATATTGAAACGTTGTTTCGATAGTGAGTTAGCGCTGGATTAGCCACCGAAGTACGGCTACACCTTTAGCTGTATGATGTTCTCGATAAACGATGGGAAATGTTTTTTTGCAAGGATGGACCAAAGAAGAAAATTCGGCTGAGATGGAACTCAATTAGCGAGTTGCCTATGCAGTGCCATATAGCTCATCGTGTGTACGCTCGGCCGGCGCGCAATGAATTTCCCTCCTCCTCTTGCCGCGCTCGTCTTTGGGGAGAAAATCTTGCCAAGTGCACGAAACCGCTACGCAGCCTTTGGCGCTTCCCTCCCTCTGTTTTTTCCCATTAATCGGCAGCTCCCGATGAGATTTATGATAATTAAAGGCCACGGACGCAATGCCTTCGCTCCACTTTAATCCGCCCCTTATACGGTATACTACAGTAGCCGTACGGAAGAGCCTTGACACACGCACCCTCTGCCACTATACTATAATGCTATCTTGTGTACCGCGTGGTGTAATTATTATTTTGGGAAGTGCACGGCTCGAGAGATGATATTACATGCGGGCGTCTCTCTCGGACTAATTTCGTTAAGTATTACGCGGCTCCGGTTTAATCGCGACGTGGCGCGATTGTTGTGTCTTCCTACGGGGCTCGGGCTCCTTCTGCTCACGGAACTGTGATTTATATAATTCACGAAACAAAAGGTTTTTTTTTTTTAATTTTTCACAAAAAAAATAAATAAATAAACAAAGATTTGTTCGGTTGAGGGGGTTGATTCAATTTGTTCATCGCAACGAAATCCAAACGACAATAGCCTTTCTGGCAGGGCAATTACTCCGTTTGTGTTTTCGATACCCGCGACTCAACCTATCGATATCGCGAGTTTGATTCCCAAACCAATCGGATCCCGAAATTGTACCAAATAGGGCTCGGCTCACAGTGTATGTAATGCATGGGAGGGGCGGGGCTCCGAACTGCATATTGTACACACGCAGGCGTCATTCATTGTTGCCGGCGATTGAAAATGTTGAAGGGGACGCGATCGCTTTGGGGGCACGGGCACGATCCGGTGCCGATTTAAAATTCGATCATCGCGTTTATTTTTCCCTTACCGCAGTTCCTGCAACGTATTAACGGCGTAAATCTCTTCGCCCCGAGCTGCTTTTTGCACGCGGAGTAATTTCAATTTGCGGGCGTTTAAAAAATAATAAACGAAAAAGAGCCTTTATTGTGCAAATTGTCCCTTCTCTCACAATGGCGCGCACATGTATATTATCGTCGCTAAACAGTCGAGTCGAATTACGTACTTATACGTATGAATGCGCGGCATTTATAATCGGATGTATACGTACAGCTTTGACCTTTCAGTCGGTGCTTCGGAGTCCGTGACTATTGTGCCCATTATATTACCACGGCTGAGCTTATCGCTCGGGGACTCGGCAGAGAGAAATTAATTTTATTCAATTCTATGTTGTGACTGTACATTCTACGTGTAATCTCATCCCTGTCTCGTGTGGTGATAATTATAAACAATTTTCTTCTTTTTTTTTCTGTTTCAGGTAAGACACGGCTAATTGTAATCGCATGCGGCGATCGAGGGAAAAATCGATCGGGAGCAAACAAAAGTGAGATTATCATCCATGTATAATATGTACACCTTGAGGCTCGTTTCAGCGGGCCGATAATTAACTTTTTCACGAGTGACCGCTCGAGAACCATCGCGGACATCGAATCTATATGCAAATTTCGCCTACTCGACACCCAACGCCGCAATCATGTTTTTTTTTTTTTCTAATTAACTTTTTGCGACCGAGGTTTCTTTTTTGTTTTGTTTCTCCTCGGCTCGAGAACACGAGCTTTTTCATCGACGATTTCACTTCCGAGCTTACGCAACTTTCAATTTCAAGCTGGTAAATATATACAGCGTGAATGAATCGGGGGGACAAAAAAAAGGTGACGATTTACCGTTCGCGTGACCGTTTGTTTGAAAAATACCACTACGCGCCTCGCTGTGTTGAATCTCGTGGTAAAGCGTGTAATAGAGAGGAAAAAAAGGCCGGGTCGGAGAAAACGTCGACCGGCCTTACACGCATTTCCTAACGCTGATCATTTGTTTGATGGAAATTCGGTGCCGCGGCGCGCCTTGGAGCGTTAAATTAAATTTCATCGGACCCGCGCCGCTTTCTCGGCTCCGATGGGAATTTTTGTCCGCGCTTTTAGACGAACACGTTTAATCAAACCCCGAGCCGGTGCCACTGTATACCGGGATGGAGATTGTATTTTCGTAACTGATATACTTTATTGCGAGTAGACCGCTTGCACAGCATCATCCTTCACACCGGGAGGAAAAGAACAATCTGTTGCTTCTCGGATTGCAACAGTAGCCTACGAGATGGTACGACTCGCGCGAGTTTTTCTTGCTATCAGTGTTAATTATTACCGATATATTCTCAATGATTTGCAATAGTGGGAAAATGATGTAGCGAGAGGGAGAGAGTGAGGCAGCGCTGACGAGTGTTCGAGAATCGAGGGAAGTCCGCGTGCGTGTATATAGAGAGTCGCGTCAGAGTGATTAAAGCTCTGGAGCTTATCGGTGAGTAAATTAAGAACGAAAGGAAAGGAAAGAGCGACAATCAATTTCTTAATTAAAGCATAGTAACTTTTTACGTAAGGGAGTTGCGATATTCGGTCGTAAAGCAGCAATAATTTTCTCTTCAATGTATATACAAACACTTATCTCTCGGAGCGATAGCTACTAATTACGTGTGATTGTTGTTGTTGCATTAAATGAAATCGGCTTATCGATAATACGACTCGGGTTTTTATAATCACGCCACACACACGGTTAATTAAAATAATATCAAAGCTCGAATTTTCTACATTTTTTCTCATACAATACGTATGGCACACGATATCATTATCTGAGATATAATTTAATTAACCACGTAATAGTGTATATACGTGCTTTACAAGGTCGACTTTTCGAGAGGATTGATGTTTTTTTTTTTTCTTTCTTTCCTCTAACGATAACGATATTTCTACTTCACTTGACGCGAACGTAATTGACCACAGAGATAATATTTTTTCTCGTGTGATTAAGTTAAAAGTTGTTAATTTTATAAAGATACGCGTTTGTGAACTCGATTAAAAAAAAGCGACGAAACTTCAGGAAATTTTCGTAAAAAAAAAAAAAAAAAAAAACCCTCACAGTGGAAAAAAAGTACCTATACATACTCGATGTAATTTTTTGTAAAACTGAATGAAAAGGACTAAAATAAATCTGGCAAGTTGTTATTCCAACACCTACAGTGTTAAACATACTTGCATCAGAAATTGAAATTTTTATGGGTGCTATGGCTACGCAATTTTTGTCCTTGTGAAAATAATAAGAATTACCTCTGAAAGAAAAAAAAAAAAAAAAAAAAGAGATATCGAGGAGTGTCCAAGGAACAACAACCATAACACCTGTCCAAGTGGGCCCTTCGGAGGACGTACGGCAGCAGCTGCGAACATCGGCTTTTTCGCAATAATTGCCTCCTCGTAAATCTGGGCGAGGAAACAACTGGCCAATTATCGCGGCATTAGCGCCCTGCAGCTTCACCGCTGCGTGAGAAAGGGAGCGAAGAATTACATCCGTACATATCATGCCCTCTCTCTCTCTCTTACTCGATTCCCCGATTTTATCGGCTCGATGCTGCATCGCGCCTCTTTTTTTTTCATACTCGATTTGCAACCTCCTCTTTTCGAGTAAAAAATATCGTACCGAAGCATCAGCTGCGTGTCGAATAAAACATTTCCACTTCAATTTGGACACACCATCAAACAATAGAGACGATGGTACAAAGAGCGCGGAAGAGAGAGCCATGAAACACGTCGGCGGTAAATTATAGCCGAGGCAAGAAAATAAAACACCCGGGAAGGATTAAGTCGTCATTTCCTCTCTTCCGCACCATTGGCCATACCCAACGCGATCCAACAAAACTCAATCAAACATCTTAATTAGCTCGCGCTGTAAAAAACAAAAAAAAAACAAAAAAAAAAAAAAAGAGAGAACAACGGGCAACGAGCCACTCCCTCGTAAAATGTACACGGCTACACGCAGCGAGACAAAAGCGTCATCAGCGGTCAGACTCGCGCATCCGAAACGCCACGAGTCACCCTACACGTATATATACATATGACGCGGCGTTCGCGAAACGGAAACCCCGGCGCGAAAGTGACATCGTAATTCTGCGCTAATTGCGCGCACGGCGCTGCACATAGGTTATACACACCGACACCGTCGCGTAGGTATTATATATTTCAGTTTCCCCTTCGCGCTCTCCGTCCGGGGCAGCGCCTCCGATGTTAATTAAGGGCCGAGGCGGCCGACTTTCATTAGAGCCGGGCTCCGTTCCCCTGACAAACGAATGCCCGGACCGAGTTTGCCCTTTGTGTATACTTGCATGTCTGATGTCTGGCTCTCGTTCATTCCCTCCTCATTTTCGCATCCGCACTTTTGCAAGTCTAACGCAATTTATACGGGAAAAACCATTGAAATTGAAAATAAACATCCCTCCCGGTGCGGCTTCTTCGATCGTGTACGTCATACGTAGCTATATTTTTGTTCGGCCATGGCGTCCATGGAGTAAACCTTACTTACGCGGCATTAACACGGTATCTGCGAGTTTTCATCCCTTAGCTCCTCATTAGGCTCACGTGATTTTTGCACGTGAATCGTTATCTATGTATAACTTCAATCAGGGCGAGACATATGGAAATACCTATACGTCTTTGCTCTCCCGGACCGGGCGATGCCATGAATTATCCCTAATACATCTTTAATCGCTCAATTACCGGATGGTGTGTATATAGGTATCGGTGCCTCACGCCGCGTTGGAAAAGACTCCCTCGTCCCTTTTTTTCACCCTTTGCGCCAATTTATGCGTACAAGTGTACACGTATATAAAAAACCCATACGTGGCTCCTTGAATGACGTAGGCGCAGGGGGGGGTGGCGATAATATCTCGAGCCGATCTCCCGATTCTCCGACTCAATTTTCGGCAGAGGGTGGAGGCTATCTCATTTGGAAAACATAACCCGCCCACTTCGGACGCCGGTATTTACGGGTTCCATTAGGAACCTGTCAGCCGGCTGATCCCGTTCCCACCCCCTCTTTCCGTTTCCCGTACTCTTTTGTACTCGTGTGTGTACACCGCAACGCTGCGCACGTGTCGGCGTATAATACGCCGTGCCGAGGCAGGACCGTATACACAGAGTCCGCAGTTTTACTTGTACGTATACAGCTTTGCTTGGAGAGAAAACAACACCCCCCGGGAATCGTTTCACATTGGCCATTTCTTCGGAAAATCGTTCATAGAGAACCATTCGTTGCAACGTATACTCAGCGCATCGTCATCTCGTGGCATTAACGAAACAATTTACCTGCATGTAATGCAAGCACATCCATACAACGAATGGTCATCCTCGAGACCATGTACCATACTTGTGTAGCGCTTTGCCCGTTTGGACGTACGGTCCTGGATGGCCCATCGAAAAACCTCCTAATATAAATATAAATATATACACCCACCGGCAAGCAGGAGAGGGAAAAACCGGGGGGTGTGGGCCGTACAAGCTGTCGCATCGGGGCGATGTTTACACCACGTGTGCGAAATAAGGCGCCTACACCCTCTATACTGTATATACATTGGATGGCCCGTAAATTGCGCGGGACTTTGGAGGCTCTCGGGATCGCGGGCGCATGTGCAGGGAGGGTAGGAGAGGATAATAGAAAATGGAACTGTGTGTGTACTCTCGATGCTGATGTACACCGATGATACGCCCGACAAAGCCCGAAATGTCTCCGACGCGGTTTTCGGCGCTTTTCCATTACCGGCAAAGACCGAACGATGTATTATAATGCTCAAAAACCTGTATGCATTGGGATACATGTGTTTCTGGATGAGCGAGTATTGTTACAATTATATTTGTCAATTTTTTTTTCCTGCGCCATAAAGGAGCCTGACAGGACTTGTCGAGCGATCGTCGATAATTTTGCAGCTACGTAAAATATTACGGACAAAACTCGTGAAATTGCCAATTATTGAAACTAGTGTTTCGTTGGAGCGGTATACATACCTGTGTACTGTATTGGGCATCGAAAAAGGTAATGAGTTACAACATAGTCTACCCATCGCGTAAGTAGGAGGATGGGTATATAATATTATACCATTTGCGAGCACACGGAAGAAAAAAAAAGTCGAGACCAAAGTTGCATGCATGCACGGCACTGCCAATAGTTAACGAGTATTCGGGGCTTCGGAGCAAGATACCCCTGGCGGGTATCAATATTACCTTGTCACGCGAGATCCTCCTCCTCCTCCTCCCCCCTTTGCCAAATTGTTCCTCCCGGATATATCTCGTCACGTTCGGCCCGTCCTGCTCCACTGGCCTCTACCCTTCTTATTCAATTTCCCGAGAGGAGAAAAACGGAGAAAGAGAGACTGCGGATGTATACATACATACACGTGGCTACCGCCCAACCCCTCTTCGTCGCCCGACCCAACTCCACGTATAGCTCTCGGACGGTTACGGAAGGACGGGCGGAAAAGAAATAGTGCCTGTCAAACGCTTGCAGTCCGAAATGAAGAAAGTGCCCCGTGGACTCCACTTTCCGGCTGTACACCGTATATATATATGCGTGTGTTATATAGACCAGAGCCATATCCCGCGGGGACGAAGGATTCCGCTTTCAATATCACTAATGCAAATCGATATTACGTTGGTGCATGGTGTAAAGTACATCCCACCAATTTCGTCCGTGTACGTACATTCACAATGCGTATTTTTTCTCGAGATGGTGGGTTTCGGAAATTAGAAAAAAAATAAGAGTAAAGGTGCTTAAATATTCGATTTCACGTATACTTACTTTACAATAAACTTTGAGAGTGAAAAAAAAAAATATATATATATATATTTATACCTACATACGAGTGCAGAAGGTGGGTGCTCGGTGACAACAACGAGCGCATTGTATATAGGTATTAGCTGTAAAGTTAGTTGGCCAGGGATCGATCCATCAGGAGGTAGTCGACCGAAATTGCTGTGGAGGTATCGGCTGACAGCTCGGCGGCGGGAAAAGAGAGAGAGAGAAAGAAGAGACACAGTGTCCCGTTTTCGCTGTGCAGAGCGGGGGCCGAAATTATTTTTCAAGATTGGCTGCGCCGTCGAGACGCCCGAGTTATAAATCATCCCTCGGTTAGACCCACCGCCACCCTCCTTCTCCTTCCTCATTGTAATTGTTTTCCTTCCGTCTCCCAGTATACGTGTATACACATGCATTGGTATTTTTGTTTTTTTTTTGTTTTTGTTTTGATGAATTTCTTTTCACTTGCCACACAGTTTTCATTTCGAGTTTGCAACAGTCACACGAACTACACCCAAAAGCCACGTGAAATAGTAATCGGTGGTTACCAAAATTCAGGCCACACACTTTTAATTCCGAAACAAAGTAAAAATCGTCGCTGCCACCAGCCCTCGGCCAAAGATGGGTACTTGTATATGATTTACTATTCTCATCCTCCGGCAGCCTTGGCTCCTTGGTCGCTCGATGGGATTGACGTGCCTTTGAACAGAGAGAGAGAGAGAGAGAGAGAGAGAGTAGAGTAGAGTAGAGTGTATTTATTTAAGCTAAGGACCTGCGGTCCGTATTAGCCTAGGCTCAAGTCCTTACAAGACTGCTAAAAGCAGTTTTTACAATGTTAGTGACACGCAGGTCACAATAGTATAGGATACATCACAGATAAATTAATTACAATAGTGTTATTTAAAATAAAACGTTAATTAATAGTTAAAATAATTTAAAATAAATTAAATAGTAAAAATCAAATGTAATAAAATCTGTCGATGATTGCAGTATTATTGAAAAATTTTAAATATAGGCTAACTAATTGCACACGTAACAACATATAAAATAATCTATAATTTCATTACTTAAGTCTAAAATCTTCACTAATAATATATTTAAATAATCTGCAATAATGCTGGAGTTTGGATGGATCGTAGGTTAGCAGGCAGTGCATTCCATTCAATGGCAGCTCCAATGGTAAACGAATGTTTATAAGCATCTAAATTAACACGCGTCACTAGTAACTCTGCGGGTTATTGGATATTCTGAGGTTGATTGCATTTGGTGAGGCAGACTTGAAAGTAAATAGTTCAGCAATATATGCAGGTCTTTGTGCCGTAAGGATTCCCTGCAGCATAACATATCTTCTTCTGTTAGAATATGACATAATACCATACTTTTTATAAGCTGGTGTTATATGCTCAAATTTTCGAATATCATCAATGAGGCGAAGGGCAGCATTCAAGCAACGAGTCATCTTAAGCTCCATTTCCGACGATAAGCCATAAAAGAGAGACGCACAGTAATCCAGATGTGGAAATATAAGTGTACGTACCAAGAGAAGTCTAGTGCTACTCTACTAAAGAGAGAGAGAGAGAGGGAAGGGGCGCACACGCGTGTATAGGCTCCCTCAGCAGCAACGCGTTCCCCTTATTAATTTTCCAGCCTGTGGACGACGCTCCTCTCCACGCAATGTGTTTTTCAATTAACTTTGTTTAAAATCGCTTTCGCCCCCCCCCCCTATACCCCCCTTGAATGCGTGCAAGGGAGTGGTGGACGCTGCTCGGTATTAAAGCCAGAGGAGGAAAAAAAAATAGAGGGGTGGGGAGGGGGCTGTTTTTCAATTTATCGCGCCGGCCGGCCGGATATCTTTTTTGCGTACACGCGCGAGCGTCGATACTCCGTTGTTATTAAAGTGGTTTTACGTGCTGCTTCTGCTCCACCGCACCGTATCTTTCTCCCACATCGGACGTGTCATGAAAAAGTTGAATTTTTCATTTAAATTTTTTAATAAAAAAGAGCCGGCGCTTGATTGCTCCCGAAGCGCGCGTGTTCGGCCCGATGTTTATACGAAAATGCGAAAAACAAAGATTTTTCGGGCTCGAATGATGAAAAAAAAAAAAAAAAAAAAAAGGGGAGGAGGTTGAAGTAACAGATCTCGTTTTTTCCCCCGAATCGTATTATCCCTGCGTACACGCGTATAGATCACACATCGGTGCGGAGACGCTGCTGGAGAAAAAGGAAAGGAGCAGCCGCCGACTGCCAATATCGTGATGCCATTTCGAAGTGACGGAGGGGTGTGCCGCATCGGCGAAGGGGCGCGTACGACAAGGAGAAGCTGTGCGTGTGTACGTGTGTATATATAGGATAAGACAAAAGACGCGCAGAGTCGAATTTTATTGGAGAGAGGGATCCATTTCACGCGGCGCCTTTTTTTTTTTATACCCATAGGGGGACCGGGACGAGCCAGCGAACCGCGAAAACAAATAAGCATTGATTTCCTTTTGAATCTCGAGGAAGAGTATGTGTGCATATACGCTGCGGTGGTGTGCTCCGATCTCGATAAATCGTTTTCCCTCATCCCTATATAATATATATTACATATTATACTCCGACGCGACTCTCGCTTTTTATTTATTTTTTCTTGAAATAAAACGTGTTTGCTCGGATGATTCGCGGGGTAGGTCCGGAACGAATCGTCCCAGGGAGAGGCGTGGGTGCGACCGTATCCGCTCGTAAAGGTAAGCGTGCTCACTGCGAGAAAACCCGAGAATAATTCAAGAGTCGGGCTCTCCCGAAAACAATAATTTCCTCCTTGGAGCAAAACTATTTCTTACGTGCGGTGGAAAACGAGCAAGTGTATATATACCGGCCCAATGCATAGGAAATGACAGCGGGGGTGGAGGCACGCTCCGAGGCTCGTTTCACGATCGAAGAGGGCTGTTTTATTTTAATGCGAAGCCCTTTCATTCCGGGGGGGGGAGGGGCTGTATACACTCAGCCGATGGGCAGTAGCGCCGATTCCTCAATATCGTTTGCCGGAGAATGGCTCTCTTTCTCTTCTTTTTTTTTTTTCGCTCGACTGTTTACTCTCGGGGTCGATTTGCCGATTTACATCGGGGGCAGACAACTACGCGTTCATTGCACGGCTTGGTCAAATAATGCACAGGTCTCTTCGCGCTCGTGTGGGAGGAAGGGATATTTTTTTTTGTTTTTTTTTTTTTTTTTATTCGAAGGACGGCCTTTTAATTGTTTTAATGTAAATATGTATATAGCGGGTGATAAATCACCCTCGGTGGCCTTTAATTTTAACATCAGAAGGAGCTCGATAAAAATTCAAATCTCGAGGACACGCGATGCGTGTAGGTATTATACACGAAAAATTTAAATTTAAAGTACGCCCATCAAATCCACCGACGCACAAACATCATCTCTGGTAGCGCGTGGCACTTCTTGAACGCGATGTTCCCGTGGTATGAGTGTTATGGGCTCGTAAATGCGGCCATTAGGTTCACCAAATCGAAACACCTCTTTCTCCACGCAGATGTACATATTTATAGCCTACAGCTCTACGTGGCTTAAAAATGTTATACGACAGAGTACCCCGAGCTTCGGCTAGTGTATAGATGCACACAAAACCACTCTATACCGCGTTTTTTCGTTTATCTCGTTTTTTAACTTTATTATTAATTGCGACTGTTTACAAGATTCACAAGGATTTGAATAAATAAAACCTAGTATGAGGGCGATCGACCGTAGGAGCGTGGGAGAGGAAAAAAGCTAGCCGTTGTGAAGATTCGTCCAAGGAACAAAAAAAATACAACGGCTGCATGAAATACTTATCGATTCATTCGAAAGGAAAAACAACTTTTCAGTTTTTCATTTCCAAAGATGTGTATCCATAGCGCAAAATTGTTTTTCCGATTACAAACGACTCGGTATAATGAGTGCCCGATACGAGGGAAAAAAAAAAAAAAAAAAAAAAAAAAAAAAAAAAAAAAAAAAAAAAAAAAAAAAAAAAAAAAAAAAAAAAAAAAGGAAGAAGAAACGTAATAGCCAATTCGTATAATGCGTTCTCTATTAATGGGCGCGCGGCAGCAGCTACGGGGAGGGTTCAATCTCGCCGCGGGAGAAAAACCTCATTAAACCGAGGCTCTCGATGTACAAAAGCCACAAAGAGAGAGAGGGAGATGCATTGCCTGTGGAAAAGGAAGGCAGAGGGGGGGGGGGAGAGAGAAAAAAGCCAGAAAATCGAAGTTGCCGCAGCAGCAACGGAGCGAAAAGCGAAACTGGAGGAAGCAGAGAGGCACAGCTGACGCTAAATGAAGGATGCATTAGGGGCCTGAAACGATAGGTAGACTCCGACGCGTTATTTTCAGCTCTCCCGGCCAATATAAAGTTAATAACGTTTGATCCCGTGACGTCGAAAGTTAATTCTTTCCGGCACGCGCTATCTTCCCCTCTCTCGGGCTAAAGTGCATCGAGACGCGGGTAATGAGATTGCGTTGGCTCTAAGAGGAGTAGGTGGTGGCCTCGAAGGGGATAGCAGATTAAAAAAAAAAAAAAAAAAGGAGGAAATTAGTGGGCACCCGTACCTATACTGCTGCTATTTTTTTCTCGGGGTCACAATTTTAAGTTGTTTCACTATCAAAAATTACAATTTACCGACGCGATTTCGTAGATTACAATTACGTAACGCGTCGAGTAATCAGATAATACGTGACGGCGGCTCTCATTTAATTACACTTGCAGCTCCCGTCCCGCAAGTATATATATATATATATAAAAAAAAAAAAAAAAAAAAAAAAAAAAAAAAAAAGAGAGAACAACGGGCAACGAGCCACTCCCTCGTAAAATGTACACGGCTACACGCAGCGAGACAAAAGCGTCATCAGCGGTCAGACTCGCGCATCCGAAACGCCACGAGTCACCCTACACGTATATATACATATGACGCGGCGTTCGCGAAACGGAAACCCCGGCGCGAAAGTGACATCGTAATTCTGCGCTAATTGCGCGCACGGCGCTGCACATAGGTTNTATAAATATATGGGTATCCCAGAAACATTCAGAGTTAACAACTAGATTAATCACAATTGCGTACGTGCGAGTAATCCCAATGTAAATGCTCTCGGGTAATTCGGTGACTTGCATTTCAGCGACGAGCGGTGGGGAGAGGGGGGGGGGTGGAGGTACAATTTCGAATAATGGATCTAAGGTTAAAATTGTGACTTGCTTTTACGGAAATGTCAGCGAGGCGGCGGGGGTGGGCTTTTAATTTTAATTTGTAAGAGCGATTTAATCAATACGGAGTAGAGCATTACGGAGAGAGCGAAAACTATTACGTCTCGCGTGATTATAATAATGCTTTCCGAGGCAAATTAAAGTTACCCCCCACCCGCCATCAGTCAGCGCCTCTGTGTATATACACTTTGGAAATTTAATTATCCTCGCGACATCGGCTAATGCATCAATCAGCCGGAGAAAGTCAATTTATTTGTTATAATCAAACGTCGAATCGGATTATTTCCATTGGGAATTGAAAGCTGTACAAAAATGTGCCCCTGTACATTAGCTAACGAAAAAAAAAAGAAAGAAAAAAAAGAGGGTATACGCCGATCGTCGTATCGATCTGTTGATGTTTCCATCGCTGTGTACCCTATGTATGCGAGTGGCGTCTCTGTGCTCGCGCCAGCGATCATCCTCCGAGAGCCGTAAGTACTTTCCCCTTCTACCTTTCTGCCCGCAGTGCGCTCCTTATCCCTTTGTGTGCACGGGTATACCTATACCAGCCACGACGACCACGACTCTGGATATACATACTCGGGGCAGGGTGGAGGGCCATGATATTTATGGTTTTAATGCGCCGACCATCGATATCCGATTGGGATTAAATTTTTTTCCTGATTTGTTTTCGATTGCGGCCCATAAAGCGCCGGGAGTAATCAGGCTCGCGCGGAACGACGGTGTATTTTTTTTTTTTTTTTATGCCCCTCCGAGACGTACTTTTTTCTTTTTATGTGATTTATTTAAATATAGTCAATAAAACGAAGCTTTTGCGTTCTTTTCCTGTAATGCAATTTATTTCAAGATCCCACGGGTGCGTGTGTATTTATCCAAACACGGAAAGATTTATGTATGCACGCGTGCATGCGAATGTATTGTAAACAATAATAAATTTTCGTCGGCGCGCACGACGCGTGTATTGTGTTTAATAATAAAAATCGGAAAACGCAAAATTTATGGGAATTTTCAATAAAAAAAAAAAATTTTAATTCAATCGCGTGTTGCCCAAGGTGGATAAATAAAGGGGAGGAGAACGCAACTGCGAGCCAATGCAAAATTGAGGGTTCGATCTAAATGCAGCCACCCCAGGAAAGGCCAGTTTCCGCCGAACAAAATGTGGTTTACCCCTCACGATCGTGGGGAGAAAAGAAAGTATTCTTTTTTTCCTTCCCTCAAAAATACACTCGGACATGGCGCGTTAAAATTCGGGAAAAAAAGTAAGCGTACGAATCGATGATGGATGTCGGCCGTACGATCACACGCGTTCATCGAAAAATTGCTACGGTCGAGTGAAAAAAAAAAAAAAAAAAAAAAAAAAAAAAAAAAAAAGCTCTTCCCTCTTTATCCCTGGCCATTCGTTGTTTGATCGCTGTTAAATTGAATTTTCGCAATTTCGCCGAAAGATTGATTATACGGAGCTTGAAAAATATTCGTTGGATATGCACGATTTTCCGAAAAATAAAACACGCTCCCTATATCGATCCCCCGAAACATCAAGGTTCAGTTAATATTCATGGCCCCAAACATTTGTGATGCCGAGAACAGAAAAGAAAAAAAAAAAAGAAAAAAAAATAGGAAACAAATCGATCGTGTCCTCCTTTGCAAAAGGTATCAATCAAACGTCCAGGGAGAAAAATTAAGCTAAAAGAGGAAAAAAGAAAATACCATAAGCGCCATTAGAAGAGTCAATATTTCGGGGACGGAAAAACACAGGGGAAGGAACGAGGGATACAAAGAAAGAAACGCTCGCATCGGGCAAAAAACGAGGGGATCCCGGGGGGCATAAATCATAGGAGGGGGGGTTGGATCGCGCGCGAGCCTCTTTCTTAATACATAATAACGTTTTCTTATTAAGCCTGGCGAATCATCCAATTTTCCCCGGTGATATTTCCGATCCATTGTATATTATACCCAGGCCTGTATACGATAACGAGGGCTCTCCCCCTCCCTTCGAGTACTTTTTCCGCCCCTGACGACGCCCGTACGTAGGGATGAATTTTTTTTTTTTTTTTTCACGGTAGCCGTGCTGGGCATTTCGGGCACGTATACATAAATGGTATGTGCGTCGCATTGAAGGCGCGTCAGAGCATCGAGTACGCGGGGACATCACTAACGACAACCGAATGGCATCGGAGAGGGTGACGCAAGTATCGCATCGTAGGCACACTGTTGCGATAAATTTTTCTCGAGACCTTCGCCCTCGATCCATGCTAAGGCTGATTGGTACAACAATAACTCACGTGTATCAAGCGTGTATACACAAGTTTGATTCATTACGCTAATTAAAAGAGTAAATTGGCTCGGGAGGGTCATCAGTATCTAGAAATACCGTTGGAAATAATGAAAAATAAAAGTAGGGTATGTATTATACGAGTGAGGAAAAGAGAGGGATATATACAGCGGAGATATAGCCGTACCAATGAAAATGTTTAATTAAATTCACGGACGAATAAGACACGCCAACGCCGCAGTATGTACACGCTCGGGGGTCGAAAGTAATTATGTTATCTACGCCCCGACCCTCCGTGCTTTCTCTTTTATTTATTTATTTCATCTCGAACGCGAGACGGAGAAAACGAGCGAGGGAGAGGGGGGGGGGATGCGAAGAAATTGCGACGAACATCTTTGCGATGTATACAAAAGGGACACCTTGACTCCTACGCGCCGATCACGCGCGGGTGTCAACATTCCTCTCGCCGAAGCGCATATAGAGCCAAAAGCGTGTATTTTCGGCCACCGCAGAAAATAATATTCTCCCCGGCCTCGGTTGCGAAAAGTCACGCGGTAGAGCGCAAAAATTGTACGGAGCCGCGTGGAAAAAAAAAAATTACAGCCCCACCGCGAAATGGAGAAAAAAGCGGTCGTGGCGAAAGAGATGGTCTAGAAAGAAGAAGAAAAATTACGCGGGGGGGGGGGAGAAATGAGTTTACAAAGAAGGGGGCACGAGCCGAGAGTTGAAATATAATCAAAGCGGTGGCGAAAAAAAATATACACTCTCTCTCTCTCTCTCTCGGAGGCGTCGCGCGAGCGAACGGAGCCTTTCATTAAGTTGTTACCTGCGTTACGCCAAATTAATTATATCAGCCGAGGTAGGCTTTTTTTTTTTTTTTTAAATGTAAATATATATATAATATATACACAAGGCGTGGAAGGTACATTACAAATCGCTTTGCTCTTTCAGTCTGAACTCGTTTAATTTTATGGCTGGATTGAAATATTAAAATCTAATTTGTGCTGTGTGTATTTGGTTTTTGTTGCCGAGCATTTTTTTGTTTTGCTTTGTTTTTTTTTGTTTTTTTTTTCTTTTCACTGAGCGCGCTGAGAATTTAATGAAAAAATCATACGAACCCAATAAAGTTGTACTGCGGAATTTAACGAACGGCACTCTCGGAGGGGGGGAAATGTCAATTAGTTGGCCGCGTTGGAAAATTTTCAATGATAAATTGATAGACTTGAAAAATGTCGGGGAATATTGCGTGGAAAACTTTAAATAGTTTTTTATTTTTAGTTGATTTCTGCAAATAGTAGCAATAAGGTATACCAAATTAAAATTACCTATTGACTAATCGATAATGATCCGTATTAAAAAAAAAAAAAAAAATAAGGACGGTGGTTTAATTGTTGGAAAAAAAATGTATGCATGCAATGAAAGTACATGTAACGATCGGGGCGAGTGGAAAGAATGAAAACAATCGCAACGCCGCTCGCGGTACAATCAGCTCGCGCAGCTCTAAAACTTTGGGCAAACACATCTGCAAAACATCGTAAGCTCGCGCAAAAGCAAAGTCATATACAGTTGGGAGTAAAAAGGAGGGGGAAGCACACACCGTCTGCAATTATCTCGCAATCACTTACCGAAAACCCGACAACAAACTGCTATTCTCCAGCTGTTTCGGGCTCGCGTATAACAAAACACACCTCCCCCCGCGTCGCGCTCAATTACATTAGGCGCCAACGTTGCATTAGCTTTATTAGCACCGCGACACGGGCGTGTGTGTTATTTGTACGTTACGTACCATACGGGTGACTTTTTTTTTTTTTTTTTTTTTGTTCACCGTACCGCGGTCATCTGGTGTTTTTCAAACTTTCGAGTGATAAACACATCGCGGTCGGCTGCGCTCGGAATAATTTTTCCGCGTCCGAAAAGTTTAACGTCAACTGGATTCGTCTGGTTGTACGGAATCGCTAATAAAATCCTGCACCGTCACCACAATAGAGTAAAAATCCAATATAATTTCACAAAAAAACGTATGGTTTTTCCCTTCATTGCCATGATTGACGCAACGCTTTGACTGCAAAGTACGCGTCTCCGTGTGCTGCCACGTGTACACCTGCGCCCGAAAAACCTGATCCATTAAAAAACGTCAGCAAAGTCCAACAGGGCCGCGCGCGATAGCAAAAAAGTCTCGGCGGATTATCGCAAAGCGCGTGCAGGCACGCACCGCGCGGCAAAGAGCAGCCCCTCCTTTTTGTGAAAATTTCCACAGAGACACGTTCGCGAGAAATAAAAAAAAAAAAAAGCCAGCGTATACAGTGCATGTGGCAACAGAAGCGCATTAGCAACGAAACAACGAGCGAGTGAGAGCGAACGAAAAAAGAAAGAAAAAAAAACTAGATACTCCAGGGGGCTTGTACGGTGGAGGTCCGGCCGGTGCATTAGCAGATTTAACGAGGCGCGCGCGCTCTCGCGTTTTTATATACACATCGCGGCTCCATTATTTTGATTCCGGCGGGGCCAGTGCCACCTTTTTTTTTATGCACACCCACGTACACGCGTACGGTCTACGTATAACATAGCCGAAGAGGCGAACTTTCAACAGCTCCCCCCCCCCCCCCGAATGCATTAGTGTTTATATCAATTTGTCACTCGCCCAATAGAATTACCTACTTGGCTCGCCTCTGCTATATACATGCCTACACCGTGCCGTCTCGACTCTTCCTTTCTTCCTTCTTTTTCCTCTTTGGCTTTGGTTGTATAGACGCACAGGGTTGGATTTTACTTCCTCTCCTCATCGACACACAAATGATTGTCGACATGGCGCGTGTATGCATATCATTTTCCACGGAAGGAAGAAGTAAAAAAAAAAAAAGGGGGGGAGAAGCCATTAGCATTGATTACGAGTGCGTAGCCTCCTTTCCCCTCTCGGACTTTACAATGAAAAATCCGTTCGGCTGTAATAACTTTAAAGAGCTACCCTTGGCTGCACTTATAAATATACCTATGCACCCGCGGGAAAAAAAATGAAAATTTCAATCAGAAAACCTCCGGCCGGCACTTTGTTAATTAACGAGCGTATACACATATACACCCATACGTATACCTACGCCACACACATCCTTCCACTCGCTCGGGCCGAGTTTCAATTTCGAGAATGGCTGCTTAATTAAAAAATAAGAAGACGCGCTGGGGGGGGGTATCTTGTTACACCGCCACCGGGTTCCCTCGAGGGGCTGTATTATACACGCCTAGAGAGGAGGAACGAAAAAGAAAAGAAGCGGCGCGCACATACGCACCTGTACACGTACAAGTATATTGTCTTGTGTGTATACACAGAGACGCCCATGCATCCGGGGGATTTCCGAGCGAAAGGATCCAGCGATGCGTGCAGTAGCCCTTTTCGCGAATTAAGAACAATAAAGGCGGAAGGGAGCGGATAGAGGGAGGGAGGGAGGGGGGAGGAGATGATGAGACCGATGCACGCGTCTCTGTTCTCTCGGGTATATAGGGGCATTGTACGCGTTTTCGTAGACAATCCTGCAGTGCGCGCGTGCGCCTCATTCCCGGGTAAAACGCACTCGGAATTCCCATTCCTTTCTTCTTTTTTTTTTTTTTTTTTGCTTTTTCGTAAGTAGGCATGCCTACCGTGATTATCCACTGCGCGTATAGTCTTATACGGCCCTTTCTTCCTGCCTCTTGGCCCGCGCATTCGGCCCTTTCAGTTCGAGCAGCGCCCCGTGAACTTTCATGTGATCTCTCTCTCTCTCCACGTGCAGGTGTACATATATACCCTCGTGATACATCCATCTGCGTCTGTAATGTGCCTCGTCTTTCAACAACGCGCCGGTATATCCCTTTACTCTGAAAAAAGGCTAATTTTATGTATTTATACATATGCCATTAGTTTATAATCCGTGAAACGAGATATTCCAAAAACCACGGGTGTGGATGAAAATAATCACCTAGCCACTTTAACTAGCGGCCACTAGTTGGGCTCTCGTCACCCCCTGTGGCTCCAATTTTTTTTTTTTTTTTTTTTTCCCTTGGCGCGTATTTTGCACGCACGGCCCGACGATGACTTTTTTTCCCGAGAACGCAAAGTAGCGGAGCCGGAAAGAAAGAAGGAAGGCAGAGCATGACACGCACGCAAGAGCCGTCACCGCGAATTTCACGCTTACGCTTGTACGTGCTCCTCCTCCTTCGGTGGGGGTATTAGCAACTGCGGATGCCCTTCATTATACGGCGACGTTGTCGGGCAAAGAGGGAGGCGGGGGGTACAATACTTACACTCTGCATGAGGGGCCCTTTGATGTTCCTCTGACGAAAGATCTCCGTATAGGTAAGTATATATATATATATATCCATGCCGCGACACAAAGCCACGAGGGGGATAAAGAATATAAAGCGCTATATCGTGGCGCATTAGCATCCGCAGCAGCCGCGTGCCCGCTAATTAACGGTGTCTGCGAGAGAGTAGCTTTTGATCCGACCTGCAAATTTATTCGGATGGAGGTGCAGATGTATACGTTATCCTGCAACGTATATGTATAGGCCGATTATTAGGCAAGCGGCTGCGACTTGTGAATTTTTTCCTCCTCCTCCTCCTCCTCTTGTTTTCGACGCAAAGCCTATCAAACGCGGCTCCCTCCCTCCTATATACCCATATACGGCGTGTACCTGTACTTGCGTGTACGCGCGATACCAGTGGCTGGGCTTAATCAGTCAAATGGGATTCTCGAGTCGATGAATCGCATAAGCTCCGCGTCGCGACTGTACGCTCGTGCGCGTCAGGGGTCGTTGTCATTTGTCCCGCGAATCGTCTACAGTCGCCACCTTTGTTTGCGATTTCATCGCACAGTAGCCGTGTATGGGCACCGATAAAGCACACACGCGCGCACTAATGCTAATTTAATTAGACCGACTCCTATATGCGTATAGCTGGAATCGATAATCTTTCTTGAGTTCGCGTGTAGTATAAGTGCAGGTGGATCTTCCCAAGTACAACCACGCGAGTCGAGCGATTCGGCTCTCGTGTATATGATGTCGATCCGAAGCTCGATTTGCATGTCTCTCGGCGAACTCGGTCTTTGGGAAATTGCCCTCTGTCCGACAGCTCTGATCCAACCCCTCCTCCTCTCGCGCGTTCGGGAAGAGACGCCGTTGGAGAAGAGGGTGACTAAAAGCAGAGAACTTTGGCGATCACCCCGTGGGATGGAACGTCACCCCCTTGCACTCTTTCGAGCCGATGTCGGAGAGTTTGCATCGATAGGGTGCAGGTAGTATCCGCAGTGCTCTATACTCCTCGACACTTTCATCGGACAGACCATCAATTTTTTTTTTTTGCTTTTTTTTTTTTTCAACCCTCTCTAATGATGATAATCATGTAATTTTTTGCCAACACAAGTATATTATGTACTCGCTCCTGCAGTATCGTAAATTGAATGTGTGATAGGACGTATAGCAGAGAGACTCATCCTCCGAATGACGGGAGAAGAAGAGGCCAACACTCCTATAAATGTATACAGCCTATCGGTCCAAGTGGGGTACAACAATCCGTTCTCGGCGGAGATGTTTGCCTCGATCGTCCCAAGTCAAACACTCTCAGCCAAGGAGCAATCCAACGCTGCTGGGGATCGTAAATCAATCGATCCATCAATCGCGTCTATATACATTACACCATCGGAGAGCCAAACTCCGTGTGCCAAAAACTCATAGATGTGTATATATGTACCTATACGCGTACGCAGCTCGCATTTTCTCGTTTTCCTTGGCTCTCGAAAACACATACACGCGTGTGTACTTTAAGTATATACGCAGCTACCGCTGGCGCGGCGAGAAGGGGTGCTGGTTTCTCTTTTCCAACGCGTCGGGGGTGAAAGAGAGAGGCGTCAGTCGCGCTCCCGTCTCTCTGTATCATGGCGGCTATAATACATTTTTTATCTGATCGAGGGGATCTTCATGGGGGGAGGGGGGTGGGCTTCTCGTATCGTCCACGCCGCGCGTGTGTGCGTCGTTGTGGGTATAATCGAGTGCGCGCGCGTGTATAAGTCGCGGCGATGCTCTTTTTATATTTATGCCGCCACCGCCGCACACTCTCCGATCTCATTTCCCCCCCCCTCTTCCATCTCTCGGAGTCCTTTGCCCGCCATATATATATATATATATCGACTAATTTTTATTGCCTCGGTCAGATCGAGGGATACACGACGACGACGGCGATGCTAACCCCGGCACTGATGTCGATGCTGATGCGAACCTTGAACCTTCCCTCGTGAAATTACTTTTTTCTTTTTTACTTCCATCTCGTTTTTTTTTCCTCCCCCTCCCCCTGATTTTCGAAGAAGCCCCGCGAGACTTTTGTTTGCCGGATTTATTGCTTCTGTTTGCTAAATCTAAATCTCCCCCCCCCCCCCTGGTTTTCCTTCTCTTTTTTGTTTTTCTTTCCCGCAGCATTATACATGTGGATAAAAAACAAACGAATCAATCGGCTGTGGGGGAAAAAAAAAACAACTATATAGTCGATAAAAAAATGCAGGGCCCTTAAAAAAAAAAACGAAGCAAATTGCTACAACAATCGTAACCATCGTTTCTGCCTCTGTGTGTGGGTACCCAGGGGCGCGATATTAATGTCCCAATAAAACGTTCGTCATACAGCGCGAATCCTCGCAAATTCGTTTTTCCCCGTTACATCTAGAAACGCGCAGGTACTTTCGCTGTACTTACCCATACATATTATATATATATATGTACACATAGAGTAGTCGGACTGCGCTGTAAAGTGTAGAGCGAGCGCCGAGCGTATACACATACACGTGCACACACGTACGAGTAAAGGAGATGGAAAGACGCGGGAGGGGGTGTCATATTGGCCGCCCAAGCCACGGGGGGAGGGGAAAGGGACGGAGAGAGAGAGAGAGAGAGAGGCAAGTTACCGGGGATTGAAAAGCAATTTTCCCGAGAGCGAGGGAGGATGGGATTCTCGATGGTGGGGTGAAAGTCTGAACGGACGCTCGTGTGTGTGCAGTACTACGAGCAGGGGGGCCTGGGAGCTTTATATTAATGATCCAGATATATTATCGGACGTGACCGAAATTGCTGTCAAAAAACTCGGATATTGGATCGAAAGAGATTGCGAAATGCCAGCTATCGCCTGATATGGGTAGGTATACTCTTACGTTCGTCTTTCCTCTACGCCTCCTCCTCCTCCTCTTTCTTTTTTTATTTATTTTTTTTTCTTTTTATTCGCACCTTTTTCTTCGTACCATGAATTGAAAACCTTGGCCTGGACCGCGAGCACCTTCGAGGCATGCACGCCGTTTCTGCAGGAAGATATTCAAACAGGCTTTGTGGCGCGTAGGCAGCTCTTGTTGATTTTTCGATCCATCTCATTAAATACTCTATGATATTATGCCTTATATTATGTGTATTTATGATACGTTTACGATTTTATCCAGACGTAGTGTGCGTTTCTGCAAGGCTGTAAAAATCGTGGGATCATTTATTTCCCGCTAGTCGAAGAAAAAAATTTCTACAATCGAGATAAAACTGTTTGAGTTATGATGTGGATCAACTATTAGTAATAGATGTCACGTTGTGTTGACGAAATCAAAAAACAATAGTCAAAGCATGCCTGACGAGATTGCAGGCCAAAGCTAATACGATAAAAATTCAGACAGTTGCATACCTAATTGCGGTTACCCCCTGACAGTATTTATTTTCACGGTAAAAACTAGCGGTGATACCAAACAGTCCGAGCATCAGTTACACCTAAACGTAACTCAATCTCTCGTGCCAATGGATACAAAAAAAAAAAAAAAAAAAAAAAAAAAAAACCATATGTTTCTGCTTACTGCTGCTGGCATCAGAAATTCAAGCCCCGTATAGTGATATCGTATATAAGAAGGCCACGCAACGTTAATCGATCCTTCTACGCTTAACTCTTCGTAAGTATATAGGTATCTGGTTTAAAGCAATTTTGTAGGTCTATGTACATGTATAGTACACGTGCCCTTAATGGGTATCAAGATGAAGTGCAAAGAAACTTTTAATCGGTGGTGAATATTTTTGGTAAATAAAATAAATTTCCTTTTATATTAATGTTTCTTTATTGAAAATTATTCTTTTTTCAAAGTACACTTGGTGAAATCCAGTCAGACAATAAAGTGATATTTGTCAAAAACCGATAAAATACCGAAAATACGCTGTCCGGTCACTGTATTTACAAATTAAATATTTAGGTAATCAGTAAGGGTTCTTTAATCATACCGTTAAACTTACATGAGAATATTACCCTTCATAGATAAGTAGACTTTAACATCTTGGAAAATCATCATATACGATCTCGGTATTTACCTTCATACTTTGGCTCACCCACTTCTTGTATGTATAATTCTTCTCAAATGGTATTGTTTAAAGCAAAGCTCTCAAGTTGTTTAACTGTAAAAGTAATTATTTGATTAAGAAAACAATGTCAAAGTTGATTATTTAAACAATTTTATTTATGGAGTTGATCAAAAACGTATTTATAGAATAACTGAAACAAAGTATTATGTAGATGATAATTTTACTTGCAAAATAAACTCGTAAATCAACAAGCACTTACCATAACTTAAGACTTCCTTAGGTTCCATGCCCCACTTTTCTCCAATTTTCCACACATTGATGTACATTTCTATGCCTGCAACATGCAACTGATTACAAAAATGCCATAAAAATATTTTAAAAAATTCATTCATAGAATTTATGATTAAATCATTAAAAAATCACCTTCGACCATCAAAAACACCATAAAAATCATTAAATGGATAACCCAAAATATATATTATGTAGGTAATAACGAACTCGTAAACCAACAAGCACTTACCATAGTTCAAGACTTCCTTGGGTTCCATGTCCCACGTTTGTCCAATTTCTCTCGCAGAGTCGCACATTTCCATACCTGAAACATCAATTGATAACGAAAATGCCATATAAATATTTTTAAAATGCATGTGTGAAATTTACGGTTGAATCAAGATACCTCTAACTATTACAAAAAAAAAAAACCAAAAAATTTTTTGGATACATAATCTTAACTATATAATATTATGTAGATAATAACAAACTCTTAACCCAACTAGCACTTACAATAATCTAAGGAATCTTCAGGTGTAATGTCCAAATTTTTTCTCATTTTCCTTTCAACATTGTTCATTTCCATGACTGTAACATACCATTAATTACAAAAGTGATATAAAAATATTCTAAAAAATACATGTATGAAAATGAATCTATAAAAAAGTATCCCAACCTGTAGGAAGTTTCCCATTCGATGAGGCTTTTTTGACTTTAGTGCTTCGCAGATTTCGTTTCGTCTTACTCGGAATGCTGGCTGCACCTAATATGGCTACAACATTCAATTGATTTCAAAAGTGCCACAAAAATACTTAAGAAAAAGCATTTACAGAGCTAACGATTAAAATTTTAAGAACCTACCTTGAACTACCAAAAAAACCATAATAATCTTGAGATAAATAATCCAAAATATATTATGTAGATGATAAGGAACTTATAAACCAATAAGCACTTACCATAATTCGAGACTTCCTTGGATTCCATGCCCCACGTTTGTCCAATTTTCCCGTCAGAGTTGTACATCCTCATACCTGCAACATACAACTGATTAGGAAAGTGCCATAAAAATATTTTAAAAAATGCATGTGTGGTATTTACGATTAAATCAAGAAGATATCTTCAACTATGTAAAACACCCTAAAAACCTTTGCATAAATAGCCTTAAAAATATATTATGTAGATAATAATAGATTCTGAAAGCAACAAGCACTTACTATAATCAAAGGAATCTTCGGGTATAATGTCCCACTTTTCTCCAATTTCCTTCTCAGCAATGTTTATTTGTGCGGCTGTAACATATACTTGGTTACAAAAGTGGAAGAAAATATAGAAAATTGAAAAAAAATGTTTCACTTTTGTTACAATAAATATAACTTCTTCGTTACGACGAAAAGCTCTTTATATGCGTATACCTGTGTTCTATAGCGATTAAAAGCTACATTCGAGTTTTACAATCAGTAAAAGGTAAATTCTCGTTGTTAAAGCTTATCGCTGAATGTAATGCGGGTCAGGGAATATTTGTGTATGACTTACCTGTCTCGCGCACGTCTCTTCGTTCTGTTTGTTGATTTTTTTTTTTTTTTTTTTTTTTTTTTTTCAGCCCACGTAACAAGTTTACGCGATAAGTGCGATTACGTGCGTGCGCGCATCGTATTTTAAATTGTGTGGGAAGGCGACCCGTTAATATTTGCATATGGGTTTTTCTCGACCACAAAGACGATAAGGATTATCTTTTTTTATATTTTTTTTTCGTCGACAGAATTTCAATACCTACGCGTTTTTTACAAGATATGCTGGTAGTTTCCAAACGCATTAAATTTTATCTCTTGTTTGGTTACAGACGATGCAGTCGGGACGCTTTCGTTGCTGAGGGTCGTCGCGTGGACAGGACACAGCAGTGGTGGTGAGTATATCATATACTTACCGTAAACTCAAACATTCAACATCCAAAGAGGGAAAAAAAAAAAATTATTGAAGAAAACTTCAATGAGGTACAGGAAGCCCATGCGAGTTCATCGTGGACAATTAAGACACGTTCGCGTATATAATCCATCATACCTCGCGTACCTGAAGCTCAGTGGTCCCGAAAATTCCTTCCCCCGATGCTCGGACCTATCACACACACACACACACACACTTCGATCGAACCCTGCAGCTAATCAACTTGCCCTGCTGTGTAGTACGGGGAGACAGAGAATAAGGGTATATATACATACATAGCCAGTACAGCCACTATCCTTGGGAGGTGCACGTTGTATAACGCGAGAGTGGCTGGCTATACCATATACGGTGTATATCATGGCTCCTTATTACTTCATCAACGAAACGCGGCTCCCGCATTAGCGGCCCGCAGAGCCGGCCTCGAAGACTAATTTCCGGTGCTGTACCAGTGGTCGGTCCAACGGGGAGGGGGAGCTGGCTCTATTTACATAGCCCCTATACATATATAAGTACCAAGAGCGAGCAATCGACGTGTAAGAGGTGATACGAGCTGCGGGTATTTTTCTTTCCCTCCCCGAGTCCCTTCACTCGCCTTCACTCTTCTCATGGAAGCAGAAATTTAAGATGGATGTCATACACGCAGCTATTAAATCCTATGGCATATTAGCATAAGTCCAATATGCAAGAGAAAAGACGAGCACATTCGGCGCGGCCCGTCACGGGAATTAAGGACCAAACTCGTTTCAGGGATTATATACCTACCTATCTATGTGTATGCGAGCGTCCACTATACGTATAGAACAAAGGAAGCAACGTTAAAATGCAAAGCAGAGAGTAAACCAGCGTTACGTATTATATCGAGGAAAGATAAAAAAAAAAAAAAAAATAATAAAATAAATAAAGCTGCTCTTTTTCGTATCGCATTTCCGAGGGACATTAATTACACCGTGCCACGTATGGCATTTTTACGATGCGCTAGCGCTCTCGTTTATGTATTGTAACAACTTTTAGCCCGTTTTGCGGGAAAACTGGCTCCTAGCGGGAGAACCACCATCAGGTCGGAGAAAGCGTGATTTGAATACCTCTGATTTGCTCGCGTTTTCAAAGTGTATATGTATATAAGGTATACATGCGTATACAATACGTGAGTTTTAGCGTGTATACCTACGCGTTAGCGCGCTAGTTGATTGCGACAACGACGGTGGAAAGGTTATTTACATGCCGCGGCTTCGTTATCTCGATTAGGGGTGTGGGGGATTTTTTCGTCGTTCTCGTTGTCGACCGTAAGGACACAGCTTGACTGAACAATGCTCGCGCCGTACAAGCTACATTGAAACCGAAAGATGCAGGGTTTCACCTACAATCAGGAGAAAATGGCTGATAACTCGCTCGATCAAGCTTCATTTTGTCCAAAAAAAACAAAAAACAACCGTAGCAACAAAAGGGATCGATCATCAATCTTGGGTAAAAAAAAAAGAAAAAAAAAAAAAAAAGTAGGTACACGCTAGATTTGGCGAGTACACCGTGGGGTGGGTGTAGACCAGCCGATCAGTGCATTCAACTCTTCGTGGGAGTAGAACTGCTACGAAAGAGGGATGGTGGGGGTGGAAGTGAAGGCTCTCCCTGATTGCGCTGAATACGGAGCGCACACGAGTAGGCTAGCAGCGGCAGGGGGGCGGTGGGACGAGGAAAAGGGAGGGCAGCGCCGACTTTGCTGATTGACACTTGTTCCTGTGTCTGCGAGAGCAACGTGTATGTGTGTGTGTGTGTAGCTCGTTTCGGCCCGACTCTTCTCGTACATACATATATGTATACACATGTACGAACAATGAGCTGCTAAATTGGCGGCGCGTGCTGCCCTACTCTCTCTTTCTCTTTTTCTGGGCACGGTGCTCTACTGTACTGCCTCGACTTTTTTTTTTTTTTTTTTTTTTCACCACTTACCCTTGCCGATGATGAGTGGCCATAAGGTTTTTTTTTTTTTTTAACTTTTCCAGTTTTCTTATTGGTATTGGCCGCGAGCGAGTATTGATATGCAAAACAGTTCCGTCCCTTCGGGCGCTAAGGATTTTTCAGCGGGTAATTTCAGTCCGCCGGAGAGACATAGCCGTGGATAATCGGCACTCGCTCAAAGCTAATTTATGGGAAAAAAAAAAAAAAAAAAAAAAGAGAGAGAAAAACAGCCGATCAGCACCCGATGGGATCAATTAAGCTTAGCCGCGCAGTTTGCACCGATTCCCCTTTGAGAGCAGTATACTCCACGGAGAATAGAGAAATCAAGAGCGCAGGAGGGGCCGTTCTTTTTTTTCTCCTCGGAGGGTATACATATAGGTACAGGTGTTGGCGCTCAACGATCAAATTCTCGGGAAGGCAGTGAACACGCAGAATACATCATCCCAATTAGCGCCGCCGATGAGTAAAGCTCGAAACGTAACGGCACGCATATATATAGTATATACAAGCATTACCGGCACTGCACCACTTGACGAAGTAAGTAACGAGCCTCGCCATTCTACGCCCTTGTGGCCCTCTATATATTATATATATAATCGTGTCCTGTACATCCACCAGTTAATTTAGAAGCCGCAAATGGCACAGTAGGTAGGGCTCGTTCGTGGGGAGGGGGTTGGAGCTGCGTCGTCATCACCGGCGGAGCGTGCAGACTAGCTGGTATATATATATACACGGAGCAATCGAACGAGAAGAGGAGAAGGAGGGAAGAACGTCGGAGACGGTGGCACGCGACGACAACGACGAGCATTAACCATCAGAGAGCAGCGTCGAGGAGCACCGACCCTGGGATCACTCCCTTGCGTTGTATACCTACCCTCTCGACTCAGTGCAAGCAACCAGCAGAGATCGAGAGTCCTTGGTTAAGAAGGAGAGAGAGAGAGAGAGAGAGAGAGAGAGATGCACGCAGAAACAGCTCAGCTGTGATACCAGGATATAGGTGGGTGGGTGGGGTAAGAGGTGGTAACTATATACTCTCCTGGCTTCCGTGGCGTATAGTCTGTATATATATACATGGAAGGGGCGAGGAGGCGCGCTGTACTTAGTTAGCGGACAATGCGGCCCCTAACGAACAGCCGGCGGGGGGGGGGGCGACGTCGTCGTGCGATGTACGGCACAGGGCTAGACTCGACGCAGGGAGGTGGGCGGATGACTGGCTGATGTACAGTTCGCCAGACGGACGGACGGACGGATTACGTTGCGTTATAAGCGTCGTTAATGCAAGAGAGGATGTGTATGCTTCGGGGGGAGGTGGGGCTTTTGATTAATTTATTGGGATTGTATTATAGCGGAAGATCTTGACGAGCCGCGCGTGTGTGTGTTTAGGAGCATAAGGACGTGGATGGATGGGTGTGCGCGTAATACCGAAGGGCTTGATTGGAAGTGAACCGCTGAACGGTTTTCCAGGGGGGGAGTGATTGTTCTTGGTTGGGATTTTTTCCGATACAACCAGCATTTTTTTGTAACGAAAAATTCTTTTTTGTGCTTGCATGTCTTTCAACTCGGGAGTACAATTTTGTCGGGATTCATTAAAACAAGTATTTGGATTTTGAACGAGTATATCTGTTGAGAAAGTAGAGATCCTTTTTTGAGTATTTTGAGTTATTTTTTCAAAATATTTCAATCCACTCAAAGAGTGGAAGCTAGCTGATAACTATATGTTATTGTTATCGTATGGGTCTTGACTTTGGAGTCTGTATAGTGAGAAACCTAAAAAAAAAAAAAAAAAAAATAGTCATTTGGTTGTCTTCAAAGCAAAAAATTCAGACAGTGTCGAGAAAAAAAAAATTAAATGTTAGTAAAGAGAACTATATAGTATATCAGCGTCATAACGTACTTACCTTCCAAAGTTTATCGCATAACTCTAGCCACTTGTTTTGTTTACGTAGAACCCAATGAACGCGATAAGCTATTTAGGATTAATAAATTTTTTAATTAATTGCTGAAAGTCATACATCCAGCATTGACAAATCCAGAAATTACAAAAAAATACAAGAGAACAGACACCCAAAATGTTTCACTCGATTTTTATCCTTCCGAACAAAGTCCACCAGAGCGATCGAGAAAGCTCGGAGTAGCGATTTTTTTTTTCCTCACAAAAATCGTTCAAACGGATCAAACAGTAGGCATCCCGAAACAAAAATCGATTACCCGCTAACAGTACCGCGTAGTCAACGAAAAAGTCCATCAAACTCGAAAACCGAGCCAGTAAAACGCTCGCCTCTGCCAAACTGCGAGAGACGGGAGACAAACTGTACACACACGTGCACTGACACGCCGCGTATGATGAGAATCACTGCGGGGGAGCGGAGCAAAGGAGGATGTGTTATAGGTGCAGCCCAGAGGCGGTTGTAATTGGATTCAATTGTCCCGCGTTAATTCGGTAACTGCACCCCACCTGTACATATACGTATAAATATATAGTAGATGCACGTGAGAGAGAGACACGGTTCATTCAAATAACTCTGCTCGCCCGTTGTCACTCGGGAAAATTGATGATCGGGAAAATTCGTGCGGGCTCCAATTTCTCACCTCTTCTTGTCCTTCCTTCCTCCTTTTTTCCCCACTCGGCTGTCGAGAGTTCAGGTATAACGAGAGCTGGGGGCTGTCCTCGCCTCTCCCTCTGTTTTTTTGCCTCGAGTTCACTTACACGAGTGCTGATCTCCTCCTCCTTTTTTTTTTTTTTTTTTTTTTTCCTCTCGTTTACGACACACCCGGAGAGTAGCCGCAACGCAATCCACCCGTTCGTCCGTTCGACAGCCCGGAAAAATCTAACCGATCGATCGGCCGGAAGCGCGATTTCTCCCCGGGTCCTTTGTGGTCGACGTTGCGAGATGGGATTAAACGTTTCTTGCCTCACTCCTCCTGTGACCCTCTCGCTTCGATCGATGATCCCGATGAAATTTCATCTCTGTCGCGTCGATTAAAAACTCCCCCCCCCCCCTTCCCTCTCGCAACTGAAAAAGTTTAACGGAACCCGCTTCTAGGGCATGTAAATATGAACAAACCAACGGCGAGGGCGTCATAGTTTTTCCAAGGGCTTTTCTAATTTGCCCGTTAAATTATCGAGCTAATGGGCAGAGGAAGCGGCTCGCGGCCAATAAAGTTGCGTACGTGTGGGGTGCATTTAGAAGCATACACATGTATAGAGAGCGCGTGTTTTCCAGGTGTTGGAGGAGGAGAGGAAAAAAGTGGGTATCGGCTTTTGTTGCCGAGGGCTTTTAGCGAGTTGCCCTGATGACCGGCTAATGTACCGGTCTATACTCGGAATAATTGGATTCTTCATAAATCACCTTTTTTTTTTTTTTAATTATTAGGTTTTTCGAAAGAGCTTCACTTTGGAAAAATCAGATTGATCTTTTTTGTTTCATTACCTCGTTTTCTCTCCGTCATCGATTTTTTTCGTTATTAATGACGCTGTATGTGTGCATGTGTTTTTTTTTTTTTTCATCACAGCTAACGAACGTAAACGAGGGGGTGTATAAGTGCGCGTTTGGAAATAAAGGCGTTAAATTCAAATTAAGTTTGTTGCAAAGAGCCATTAAAAATAATTGGATGCGTTCCAATTTAGAATGAAAATGGCCCTAAAAAACCTTAATTAAACATAAATAGGGTGAAAAAAAAGAGGTCTCGCCTGGCCGTCATTAAAATATACTCTCGATTCACGCGTAGAGAGATGGCTCGTGTTGAATGGGAAAAAAAAAAAAAAAAAAAAAAAAAAAAAGAATAAGTGTAGAGTCAAAATTAATGACTCCGCGTAATGCGTCATCAAACTGAAAAAGCCCCGAGACTCATTAAAGGGCCGCTCGCGGGAGTGAAGAGGCCATCTGGTCAATTTCACGAACATCGTGCGCAACTACACATATACGAGCCGTTAATGCGCCCCAAACTAAAACTCCGATAAATTGATCGCGTAACAAGTTTCGCCGCTTCCCTTTTATTTTCCCACCGATTATAAATTCACCTCCATAATTGACATCTCGCCATAAAATTTTCCATCAAAACACTGAATGTTAAAAAACTCTTTTCGTTCTCGCAAAACAACCGACCACCTGCAATAACCGTATACCGATTATCCCAATGAAAAAGCTCTGAATTAGATTTCAATAGAGAGAACAGCTCCACGTTGGCAATCAGCATTAAAAGTCATCCAGAGTGTTCGAGTCGGATGGGGGTGCCATTAGTAAAATTACCGCCTGTACCTACTACATGTACATATAGCATCGCCGTACAGTTTACCAAGAATGTTTTTATCGAAGCTCCCCACGCCTTCCCGCCCCTCCCTCCCCCGGAAATATTCTTCTGTCTCGACTTATCGCGTGTACCGCTCGCGTCTGTTTTCAGAGAGAGCACCTATACTTAGGCATCGCACGGGTACACCCCCCGCAGCCACTGAGTGGATTGAAAAAAAAAAAAAAAAAAAAAAAAAAAAACAGGAGACACACCGCGCGTGTCTCGGGGCGCGGATTCGCTCGATTTTTTAATCTTCCCTAGTGATTCGTTTATCGAATTGAAAAGGTCCCTCGTACACATCCAGATTTCATTGCGCTCCGTTCGCTGATGGAAATAGCCCTAATTCAATATACACGCAGTCGTCGCGCCGTGATTAAGGCTCCAGTGGTTATCTGTACACGGTAGCCAGGTAAGAGAGAGAGGGGAAGGATATTTGTTTGCGCAATTATCGGAAGTCCATACAACGAGCCGGCGCTCGCTGGAATTATATATACATGTACAATCGGGGAAAAGCGCGTCCCTTGCACGCGGTTCTGGACTCGATAGCCTTGCGACGGGCCGGGAGGATATAACGAGCAAATAATTCTCGGCTGATAATTACCGCGCGCGGGAGATAAAATAAATCGGCGCGCTGCAGTTTTTTTTTTTTTCGTTTGCTCGGTATTGTGGGTTTGAAAAAATAAATTGTGCGTACGAGAGTGTACCTTGTTTGAGTCGGGCTGGGTAAATACACACGTGACGGCCGGCGAAGGTCCTCGAGTGTGTTTATATGCACTGGCTCGGGCTATTTACAGAAGATGAGTAAAGGCACACGTGTGTTTACAGACGAGGAGGAGGATGATGCGCGGCTGATTTTCTTTTTCCTTCCCCCCGTGCTCCCGCGTATGCGTATCCTCAAAGAGCATCGGAGCACGCGTAAGGAGCAGGAAGGTGAAGATAGGAATCACCCGTTTATTGGGAAATGTCTGATGCCCTGTCCTCTATCAGGGACGAAGCGTCAAAAACATGTTTTTTCTTTTGTTTTTTTATTTTTCATCGTGCTCCAACGCAATTGGTAATTATTCAAAGCAGGCGATTTTACTTTCAATGAGGTGGGCCGTTGTTTGCGTTCAACGTTCATCAATCCCCTCTCGAGAAGATAGAGGCAGACAAATGACGAGCTTACCGAGAGGGAGGGAAAAACGAGTAGGGCGCGATAAATCATCGGCAGGGGTGAGGGCGATTACGCAAAACACCCCCTCATTACACCTGCGCGTGTATACATATACACCACGTACACGGTGGACCGATGTAACGCGCAATTATTCTTCATCATCTCCTGTATACACGTGGATTACGTGTACGTACATGTACCCATCTGGCGGTGCTTCTCCCCAACGAGAGGCACTGCTGTTGCCGTTCACGAGCAGCACTTTATCCGTGAGGTTTTTTTTTTGCCCCCCTTTCCTCTCGTTCATAAGTATCCGTTGTAGTATACGCGGAGGAACGCATATATAATCCAGGGGCCGCGTCTCCTCTCCCACGTGCGGTGTATTACATGTCGGAGGGTTATTTTTAAATGCCCGTTGATGTCACTTTCCGGCTCGACTCTCACGATATGCCCTCACTCCGGCGTGTTTTCTCGAGTGCGTGGGTTACGCGCGCAACACTCTGCCCATGTATATACCATAAAGAGGGTCGGAGAGAAGGAGAATCAAGTGCGTCCGCTGACGTTTGTAGGTTTATATATGAGTGAAAGGCATTCCGGGGCAGGAGATGGGGTTCATTATACCCCAGACACTTGTGCTCTCCTCGCTGCTATCTTTTAATTCATCGTGAAATCACATGCCACTCGGATTCACCGAAATCAGATTGAAGTGAAACTTCATATTTTTAGCGCCGTCGAATCATCAAACTGTTTGAATCAGCAAAACATTGCGGTTCGCTCAAATCATTTTTAGATAAACAATCAGTAGTGAAGTTTTACTTCAATCGAGGCGTGCATTTTGGCTCGGGGAGTTGTTAAAACAAGCCAAGAGGTGTGCTCTTCTTCTGGGTAAATATTTGGTCTCGTACGAGCGGGTACAAAGAAAATTATCACTGGATCACCTCCGCAGCTCCCAACCAATTTAGACCCGCCTCTCGAGTTGGAAATCAATTTGTACGGCAAATATAAAAAAACTTTCCGATTCCCTTGCACACATTACACACAGATGACAGTCATTAGAGTCGGTTATTTTAAATAGGAAAAAAAAAAAATATTTTTGAAGAACTGGAATTAAAGTACAAAGATCAAGTTGGTATTCTAAAGTCAAATTTTAAATAGGAAAAAAAATATGATTTTGAAGAACTGGAATTAAAGTACAAAGATCAAGTTGGTATTCTAAAGTCAAATTTAGAAAACGAAAAGACTCAGCGCGAAAAACTAGAGCAACAAATGAAACAGTGTGAAAAAACTGTTACTCCGGACGAATGCAAACTTGCAGGAAAATGTAGCGAAGTGGTTGTTCACAATAATCACAAGCAGAGGACAAAACACGTATCTCAGTTAAAGGAAAAAATAAGTGTTCAACAGATGGACCTTCTACGATTGCGGCAGGTTCGTGCGATCTTCGTAATCACTTGCGTGATTGTATTTTTCTGGATGTGGTCCCTGTATTTGATAACACCCCTCTCGTATTGCATTTTTTAACAAACGATAACAAACAACTTTTTCCTTCATTTAGTTAGAGGTGTATTGCATGTTGATGTTTTGATATACTAATTTATAATTGTGTTAATTATTGTAATTTAAGCTTTAAATTTATTTTATTATACATCTTTGGAATGCGTTTAAAGACCATCAAAGTGCCGAACAACAATAAAGAGTGTGAATATTTTTTTACCATGACAATTATAGTGTNAAAAAAAATATATATATAAAGTGGAGCTCTTAAAAGCCATCGTTCAACCGCAAATGAGAACCTGCGTCCGCCCGCGCTTTTAAACGACGACGACGGGAAGCGGGGAGAAAAAGCGGAGAGCTTTAAAGCGCCGACGAGCGGGAGGGAGGGAGTTTGGAGGCGAAATCTAAAGGTGCATGCCGGAACGGGATCTGCAGTCGGGAGGGGCCTCGTGCAACATCGGCTCGTCATCACGACGTATGACTTCAAGAAATCGTAAGCTGTGCGCAATACCACACGCGGCGGGCGTCGAAAGCACTCATAGATACAAGTACGAAGGACCGATACGGGGGATCCATCGTTAGGAATAAAAAAAAGTACAGTTGGGGCATTTCTCGTGCGCAACGGTCCAAACGGAAATTAATAATCCGGGCGCAGCTGCCACGCGCGAGAGCTTACGTAGCTGGGCTTTTTAATGGCTGTGGCTCATTATGGCTGTCGGGTCTAATAGCTCCCGGCGCTCACGGTGAGTGTGTACCGTGCTACGCATCCACTTCCCTCCCTGTTCTGCCCAGCAGGTGGGATTAAATTCATTATCCTTGGGTTGTTTGCTCTTCGCGAGGAGTAGGCACCCCCCCGCGTACACCAACCCGGCAGCCCGTCGGAGTATAGTTGCACGCGTTTGACGCCCGTGTATATACGAGCACACGCGTGACTGTGCGCGTCGAGGGGCTGAAATTGGATTCGTCGGCGAGGCTCCTTCTTTTTACACGCAGGACGCGCACGATTAATATTTGGAGCGTTTATATATGTGTACGTACGCGCTCGAGCAAATACGGCCCTTAATTGAGCGAGATGTGTGTGCACGTGCCCCGCGCTCCGAGCTTCCGTCCATCGGTCAACTAGGTCCTTCTCGACTATCAACGATGCGCAAATGTTTTTCGCGCGTGCCATTATTTTCACTCGTTTCGGCTGTGTACCGTGAAAATAGACCCGGTGGAGCCTCGATTTGCGCGATCAGTCGTGGGTCTGGATATTTTTTCTTATCTTTTGTCTCGACCGTTCATCATCGCTGGCTGGCCACGCTTTTCGCGAAGCGTAACCGAGAAAAGCGAGGGGGTATAAATACACGCGGCTCATTGACTGTAGTCTTCATTCATCGCTGGCGTACGGTATATACAATACACGTACACGTGTGTACCTATGTGATTTGTTACATTGGTTTCGTTTATATAGGTATACCCGTATGTAGAGCCGATTAAATAAATGGCCCATTCAAGTGTTGCGGACGCGTACAATGCACGCGGTTATATGGGATATGCCAGACGCTTTTAGAAGGAAGATGGAGTAATTTTACTGCGATGCGTTTGCCCTGTTTTCGCGCAATAAATTAACGTTTGAACAGTCGCGGCGTGACTGATTGGAATCGCAAAAAATCACTTTTTTTGTCCATTTTCCGTCATTGAAGGGCGGACGGTGTTTCAGAGGAACCAGAGAGCCTTCAATCATATATGTATTTGTGCAAAGAGGGAGAAAAAAAAACGAGGCAAAAGAGGGAGAGGGAGGTAGCAAGCTAATGCACTCAACCGCGTGAGGGGGACCCGAGCCGTTGCGGTCGAAAACAAAAAAGGGAAAAAAAAGTAGCTAATGCCACTTTCACCCTCTTCCTCCTCATTTGGCGCTATCACTGCGGGCTACGTATACACACACCCACACACACACATACACCGCGATAGACGAGGAAAGGGTGCGGGATCTCCATAATTCCGGATTACGGTAAATGACAGCTTTTAGCGCTGATGCGCAGTTTATGCCGTGCCGTATTATTTCAAGAGTCGCGACTGTACGCACGGGGTATTTATTTTGCTTGATTTTTTTTCGTATATACATGTGCGCGCGGAGAGGAGGGAGGGAAGCAAAAAAAAAAAAAAAAAACACTGACCAGAGTTAATTAAAGCGGGGGCCCGTTTAATGGTGAATTCCAGCCGGAGCGCTCAAGTTAATGGGATTGCGCGCGTTCGGGAATTAAAATTCCTTCAATTTATTTTAAAGCTGTGTTTTATCCGCCGTATACTGTCTCTCTCTCTCTCTCTCTCTCCACGCAGCGACGCTATAGGGAGAGTCTCTTTTCAGCAAAATACGAGAACGGAAGGGGGTCTTCGTTAGCCAGGAAAAATTGGATATTTTTGTGTGCATACACACGTGGAGGATTTCGATGCCGGAGGTTTGTTGTTATGATTTTTTGTATTATTATTCCCTCGGCGTGTGTCCGCGACTTTGAATTCCAATGGCTGCTGATGAATTGCCCGATCCAACTTTTTTTTATTTTTTTTTCCTCTCCTTCCATCGAGCGATCGCGAGCGGCAAAACCAACCGAGCAACTTTTTCGTCACCCGTCATTAGGCGCATCGGAGTGTATATATTTGTGTACACGAGTTGCCAAAGTTTCATCGAATCAATACAGAATATATACATAGGGAAAGTTCGGGGCAATCAACGCGGTATACCAGGGAAGAAAGAGAAACAGACGAAAGTGCCGAACGGGAACCAATGGTAATCGCGTTCTCTGATTGCATCACCAGGGGAAGAAAGAAAGAGAGCCCCTGAATACAATTACATGCATATATATTATATACACGGAGACGGTGTGCGGTGAGCAAAACCTGAACCGCGGGGGAAAAGAAGAGGAGTAGCCGTTTAACGAACCGGAAGTCCGTGGGTCGGGCAATTAGGACCGAAGAAAAGGCGCCCAACGCAGAAAGAGGACCGAGAGAGAGAGAGAGAGAATAAACGAAACAATGTGAGCGGCTGCGCGTATATATAGAGAGACTCGAGTCAAAACATCCTGTCCCGATGCCGTGCGCGTCCGTATGTGGCTTTTTGCTCCTTTTTAGGTACACTGTTTACCTTTTGACGCTGGTATGTATATATAACAGAGGCTCTCTCGTGTACAATGAGGACGCGGGCGTAGGGGGGGGGGAGGGGGAAATATAATAAACAGCTGTTTTCTCGGACGCTGATCGGATGCTCGGCGATGACTCGCCTCTGTTGGACGGTCCATCCTCTTTTCCCTTTGGAGAGGATTTCGTTGCCCCGGGGGGATTTGCACAGCCCACAGGAGAAAGAACGCTTGAGTTTTCGCACGTGCTGGTCGACAGAAACTAAAAAGCAAACATTACGGGGAATCCCGCAAAACTAATGACAGGCGTATAGGCGGTAAACGCACAACCCTAGAAAAATTTTTTCCTTCTTCCTAAATGCAGTCCATTATTTTTACTGGGAAAAATTTCGTCAAGCCCTCCCACGTATCCTATGGGTTGCATAATTTCTCTAGAAAATTACGAGTTTTTTTTTTTTTGAGAAAAAGAAAAACTGTTGAGAAAGTGGTTTTGTATGACGCCCACATGTAACTACGTCACGTAAACCTCGAAAAGTCCAGATAAACGATTGCGTTATTTATTCGTAGAGGTGCAACCCCGGCTCTATACGTATATACATGTACCCGCCGGTGCGTTACAATGCAAAGGTATAACGTGGAGCCAGTGAATTGAGAGTATAATTATGTATGTCCAAAGAAAACGTCCGTCTCGAGACTGTGCACTATAACTATTGGAAAAATCGCGCGATAAAGCCGGTTATTAAGCGGATGCCTAGCGCCGATCATTGGTAATCGGCGATACTTGTGTGTGTGGAAAGAAATAGAGAAGGGGGTATATCGGGTTATCGGGATAATTCACGGAGCGATGTGTGTATATACGTACATACTAGAGTGGGCCTTCTTTATTCGTTTAATTTGGGCTTTTCGGGGTAGATGGAGGAGATCGTTACTCGGACTCGGAAATCAATCACCGGCCGGCTCGTTTAGCCCTTTTGCGCATCTGTCTGTACGTGTGGGTGCTCGGCTCCGAGTGTGTAACCGAATCAAGCGGCGGCCTTAATCCAATATTCGGAAATGAGGTACGGAAGTTGGCTCGGACGTGACGGGAGGGGACTCGATGATCGCGATGATGATCCAGTGTCTGCCGTATAAATGTATACATACGTGTGTACGAGCGGAAACAAAGTGTATTCATCCGTATGGAAGCGGAGAAAAACAAGATCCCCCGAGTTTCGTTAGCGCACGTTTTCTCTTTTTTTTTTTTTTTCCACCCCAGCAATCATCGATCGAATAAAAAGGCTCATCCCTGTATGGGAGTAATCAGCGCGTGTGAATGCGCTCGCGCGTCATCAGCGGACAAGCCTCGAAAATTAACGGCTCCCTTCAGGGGGAAAAAGCATCGCGGCTGCGCGCGTGGAGTTTGGAAAAAATCGCGCTTTGAAAACTCGGCGCGCGTGCGAGAAAGTGTAAAAAAAAAAAAAAAAAAAAAAGAAAGAAAGGTAGGGCCCCGTACATGTATAGGAGGGAGCGAGTGAAAAAAAAAAAAAAAAAAGGAACGAATGGGATGGGAGGAGGCGCCGGGGCAAGTTGCGGCGCTGATTGCTCCCACAAAGGGTGCAATTATGCGGCCCTCTCCGGCAATCACCACGCATTCTGGCCCGCCATTTGACCCCATGGCTCTTTCTCTGTGTGCCGGGTTGCACACCCTCGTCCCGCTACACGTACACCCCTCGCTAGTGTACACCCAGCTCAATCCCGCTCACGTACATGCATGTGTGTGTACCATGGTTTTTTTTTTATTTTGCTTTTTGCTCGTTCTCCTCGTATACTTATGGTCGAAACGCTTGTATCTGCCCTTCTGTCTTTTGAGCTACGGTATACGCACCAGTTGATTCGAGAACCGGCGCACGCGCAATCATCAAATTTGCATAAAAAAAAAAAAAAAAAAAAAAAAAAAAAAAAAAAAAAAAAAAAAAAAAAAAACATGGGATGAGGGGGTAGATGCAGAGGTTAAAATGTGTTAATGAGCGATTGTACGGGGGGTGTAGAGAGGACCACCGTGATTATAAAAAAAAGACGCAGCCTCTCACTTATTTTCCCTTCGGATCGAGCTCCCTCTTTTCTTCGTGTACACACGCGCTCACGGCCGCTCGACTTTTTTCTTCCACCTCCTCGTCATCGTCATCCTCTCCCGCTGATTGCTCCATTTTGATTCCGACCCCCCCCCCTTTTTTTTCATCCCGTACTTACACGGCTCTCCCGATCGTATCTCGTTATACCGATCTTGAGTACCTCTCTCCGTGCAAACGTTAACATAGCCGTCCTCCCTGTGCGGAAACAATGGCCCTCGTGTGCAGGTATACGCGTAACGCGGTACTTGTGGAGCTTTTGATTCTTTTCCCCCCTTTTTTCAAGTGGTGCAACAACAACAGTCAATAATCACGGCTCACAGTTTTTTCATCCTCTTCGACAACTATAGAAACAATAAATCAACGGCGATATAATATCATTAAACGTGTATTCAATGTATGCTTTTGCTGTTTAATTGTTGAGCTGCCGAATGAAAAAAGTATACGCAATCGCGCTGTTGGTGCAACCCTTTGGCTGAATAGTACATAGTTGTTATAACGTGGAACGCACATGTGGAGCACATACGTAGCTCCCCCGGACGGACTTGGGAAAAGAAAAGAAAAAAAAAAAATAAAAAATAAGAAATTCAATTAAGTAGGTATGAGAGTCGGGTCTCGAGTAAAAAGGCTAATCTCTTTGGAGGAGCAAAACCAGTATAGGTATATATATATACATATGGAGGAAGAGAGGCCGAGAGCGAGACGTGTATTATGGTCGCACGAGTTTTCGTGAAGAGCCTAATGGACGGGGATAATTGAGCGGCCCTTATTTATGCAACATATGCGGGCGAGAGAGAGCCAGCTGCTGGTACCTATGTCCTCGTCTTTTGGCTGTGTAACCTCGTTTACGGAGAAGATGCAGTGGGGAATATTTTTATCATGCGCCTGAGCCGACCTCATTGATCATTTATTATACCCTACGGGTGTACTCACTTTGACTCACAGAGTTTCTCAGCTCGGGTGACCTCTCTTCAATGTTGTTTATAAAATAAATGGGGAAAATTGTCTCTCGAGACCTCGGATGGAGTTTTCTCACGAATGCCGAAATGGGTATTACTCGAGTGAACAAAATTTTATGGCCAAGTACAAATAATTATATTGTAGAAGATCTTAAAAAAAAACCCCCCGCACTTTATAGACACTCTTCCCCACAGTCCTTCCCGATGGCACCATTGCGCGGGCTTTCCTTTTTTTTTTTTTCTCTCCTCAATAATTAACCAGCCGCAAGCACCGAAAAATTACATCGCCTCGCAGCTAAACAGCCCGACAACGGAGCTCGCTTTTCTCGCTATACGAACGAGAGGCAAAGGCCCCATTTGTTAAACGAATCCCCCCCCCCCCCCCCGAGCTGGTGCACAAAAGCAAGTGTATTATACGCGTCCCCGGCTTTCCCACGCTCGAAATATCTCTCCTCCCGGCGCGCCGGAGGGAAAATCAAATCAACGAGGCCTGCCCTCGTGAAACCAAATCTTCCTCTGCGGGCGATTTAAAGTGATGATTTCGGTAGCGGCACCGATTATCATTGTTATGTTACGACGATGACGCTGGCGTGGGGGGATATAAATAAACTCGGTATAATGGGCCACTGCGCGTGTATTATACACACGCATTATGGTCGGGTGATCGGGTCGACCGCAGGCAGTGCTTCCCAAACGTTTTACACGGAGCGTCACTTTTATAAATTGAAACGATCAAAAAAAGAAAAAAAAAAAAAAAAAAATCAGCAGAGAGAAAGCAGAGGTTAAATGTTAAACTAGTGTTGAAAGCTAATGGACCGAGCGGCAGTCGGAGGATAAGAAGCCGCACAAAAATGAACGGGACCCGCCTTCTCGGATGGAGCGAGGATAAGAAGAGCCGAGCGTAAAAAGCGTAAATTCGAGCTCGGCTCGACTATGGGAGGGGGGGGGGAGGAGGAGATACGTTCCAGATGTCCGCGCGTGGTTTCGGAGGAGGAGGAAGTTTGGAATCGAGTTGACGGGGAAGCATGGTTGGCTCGGGCAGGAAGACCGGCATTAAAACCGCTAATCCGCGCGTCTCGCGATCTGTTTTCTTTCTCTCCCATCCGACACGTGCGCTCGCCTTTTACCTTCCACAAAGTCGCGGGGTGGTTATTTTCGGAGCGCATTTCGTACATACAAGGGGCCCGATTGTTAAAAAAAAAAAAAAAAATTTTTTTTTTTCAGAAATAAGGACTCTTTTAGCCGGTGTCTTTTTTTTTTCGCCGCACGCGAGATTTAGGGGGAATCTCATTACTGCTGCATCCACATAATATATAATACATGGCAGGGCGCACGTGTTTAAATAAATCCCACGTGATGTCTGGCGATACGCATCGTAAAGAAGATCGTACCGGCGATTTCTCGAGTCCCCCCCCCCCCCCGGCTGCAGCGCAATACAAGCAAACGCACCGTGAGGACGAGCTCGCGTAAGAGTATTATTTTTTCAGGGCCCCGAGTTTCCGACAGATATTTCACGGTCCGTCGCCTCGGCTCTGCGGTTACATGAACCGTCGTCACCGGCAGCGCAAATATTAGCTTTTAAGATTTTACACGCCCCCCTCCCCCCTTGGTTACATACCGTCTGTCCGTGTATCTGATTTTTTTTCTCTCCCTCCCTTACATATGCGGGTCGCTCGGTGTGCCTACGAGCTGCACAAAAAGGTATATAGGTGGTGCGTGCAGTTGGTACGCCGGCGATTAAGGATTGTTTGTGCTATACCAGCAATACCAACGTATATGTACAAGTGGTGCGCTGCGCGAAGCAGATGGACATCGGCCGGTGCCTATACGTACTTACAGTGGATAATAATCCTCGAAGCAACGCGGCCTTGATCTTTGTAAACTGTAAATTCGAACCGGGGCGCGCAATTTGGACGGAGAGCCTGACAAAAGAAAAAAAAAAAAAAAATGCAAATCCCCGAGGGTGTATGATATTACACGCGTGGAATCGGAAAAACAAAAAAAAGAGAGTGGGGCAGGGGAAAAACGGTACGGGGTGATTAACGACGAGTTGAGCGAATCAAGCGTCGCGTTTATTAAAAAGTCTCGCGAAGGGCTTCACCTCTCGGCGGTATGGGGCGCGCATCGGAATAATAATAATAACATCCGCGTTGTGTAGGTAGCGGTCGGACGGAGATGGCAAGTGGGAGTAAATGTACACGCGAGAAAGAAAACGAAGAAGAAGAAGAAGGACGGGGCAGCCAGCATCAGCAGTGGGGGTAGGAGGTATGGGGTTATTGCCTGTTGGGTGATTTATCTAGTAATACTGGCCGACGGGGCCGGGCAGCAGCCAGCCAGTTCGACGAGAGTACTCTCTCTCTCTCTTTCGCCGCTGGAAATTAAAAACTCACTTTATTACACGTCTCATTCTCGCGTCTGCCCGTGCATGCACATGGCCGATGCTGCCCCCGCGTCACGAGCCGACTTAATATGAGCCAGCCAGTCCGCGCGTACACCTGATGAAACGAATATTATTAAAGTTCGCCTACCCCGCGCGTGAAATATCGTCGGGACGATACGTATATACAAGGTGGGCTGTTGGTTGTATATGTGTGTGGCTGTGTGCCCCAGTGGTGCAGCTCGTCCTGCCCGTTTAACGGCGCGCTGCGGGCGTCTCTCCTTCGTTACCGCGGGTATATGGTAGTTATACATATCGCGCGTAGGGGTGGTGGGGTGGTGTATAGATGTATAAACGGCCCCGAGCTTCCCTGTTATTGAAAAAATGGCCAACTTTTTTTCCTGTTGTTTGCCTCGTTGGCAGGGAAAGAGGCGCCGTCGGTTTTAATTACTATACTTTCCGCGACGTTCCTTTTGACGCTTGGATGCTCTTATATCATACCGTAGGTATATATCATAATACATATATTGTATACAGGGTACGGTCGTTGTCGGTGGATTAATTAATTGGAAAATAAAGTGTTGCGTCAAGAAAAGCTGGGGTTTCATGATAAATTCCATCACCTGCTGCTCCAAGTAATTTGCGTTGATTGAACGATCAATGTTTCCATGTATAAATTGTACAAATATGGTGGGACAACCATGGTTTTTTTAAACAATTAAAATTAAACAAAAGCCGATTGTCAGGGATATAGCAGTATCGTTGGTTCTTGTCGATAAACAAAAAATAGGCTTGGAAAAATATTTAATAAGCATAAAAGAATGTGGTATATTTTAATGCGATGTAATAATTTGAAAATTTTTATTTTTTGTTTCAGGTGAGTTGTCGTTTTCCAGTTGTTTCCTTTGATCCAAGTAGATGCAGGTAAATGAAAATACTTTTCACCTACTGTTATCAATTTTGCACTGAAAGTCCAGGGAATGGTATACTGTATACGCGATAGCTGTTCGATAACAAGACAAGCAAAGGAAGAAACTCAACCGAAAAGCCTTATTTATTCAAGATCTCCTCTTTTGTTGAAATACATATAGTTATCGGAGCAAATAAAGGTAGCGAGGCCATTACGTTGTTGAGGAAATGAAAAAGCTTGAGAAAAACCCAACACCAATAGGCCTAAGGGTATCAGCTCGATGATAGCTCTTTAGGGATTTTTCTTCTTTTCCTTCGAATCGCGAGCTACCTCTTTTACGAGGTTCAATCTGTTAATTATATATAGCCAGTCGTATGGTCAATCGACGAGAGATGCATGGTAATGAACTCGCGGTTTGAAAATACGACTGATATAGAAATGCTTTCTAGTCAACTGTCTCGTTGGAGAATTTCATGTGACCGGGAATGTATATCATTGCTTTTATATATATGTACCAATATGCAAGATGCTTGGTAGCGTCGGTGGCTGCGCTCGTCAATGCCCATTACAAAGAGGTTCAAGATTCGATGACGCAAGTATCGAGTTTTATCCAGACGCGAAGGCTGTCTGCCACGTCTGTCCTCCTGTATCGATGTCAATAGGGCAATTATCGCTTTGGACCCGCTCGAATGCACGTATATGTATACATTAGTTGCTGAATAATATACATATATATCTACGGGTGTATATGTGTATACGTATACATATTACATACGTAGACGCGGTCTTGTATCGTTGCCAGGTCAAATCAGTTATAGCCGCGCGACGCGACGTTGAGTGGACGATTTATCACCCACGGCTATGGTATGTATATATATATTGGTACTACTTTCATGCAAGTATACATATAATGTATAAGATTCATGAAAAGCACTTTTGGCCTTATGGTGTAATATTTCAAGCTCCGATCGATAATTTTTGAGAAACCATACACACATAATCGGTATACACCGGTAACCCTCACACCGTGTGTCGCATGCTGCATCGAAAGTATCAGATTTAGAGTAGCGAGGGTACGAAAAAAAAAAAAAAGATGGAAAAAAAATTAAAAAAACTAATAAACAAGCGCTCGTCAAAAGATCCAGTCGAAATTTCATTTCCAAGCAGCGGCACATCGGCTCGCAACTCACATGTATAATACCCCGCGCGTCCCCTCGCACGTCGAAGCGAAAGGGGTGTGAGTGGCGGGGTGGGGGGGGGACAATAATATAGGAAAGTGGGCTTTTCTCCCGCTCGGTCTACGCTAAGCAATATCCATCCGCTTCGGCTCCCCCGTCCCCACCTCGCCCATACACGCGCCTGCCAACTTCTTCATATTGTCGTCCGTCCCTCCTTGCCTCCTTCGTGGTGTATACACACTCTGTGTGCGAGCGCCTCTGCTGGCATACGTATATATATGTATACACCTCTCTGTGTGGCGAGCGCGCGGGTCTCAGCAATTTATTTATTACCGCTCTGAAAGACCTATTATTGCATTTTTCAGAACACCCCTCCCCCCCCCCTCCGCGCCCCCCTCGTTCTCCTAATACTCTGGACCCCCTCGCTCGCGCCATATATATACATATACGTGTATAACAAGTACAAAAAAGACTTACGCGCGCACTTTTCACTCGCGAATGAATTAATCCGTGTATGTGGGCTCTCGCCAATATATATATATGTATATAGGTACCCATAAGTATAAGCGAAATTGAGCGCGCGACTCGAGCGATCGGAGTCCAGGTGCAACTACTTATAGGGGAGTATATGGTACATCTGATAAGTGGATTTTTTATCGAAAACCACTTGTGTATCTATATTTACGAGATTGGTATGTATAACCGGAATGAGTGTAGGTATATACATCCGAAGCCGAAAGAGACGGAGTTTATTTGTAATGAAAGAAAGAGTAAAATGCGTGAGTTTGAGGGAGAGGAAAGGAAAAAGTTGGCATGAACAATTCACAGTCTGAATAAATCAGGGGCGTCGGGAGGCTCTCGGCTCGGAGCGTTCGGTTGTTTGCTTGCTTTCCGGCTTAACGGAGGACCCGAGAAATGGCCACTTTTCGCCGCTGTATATGTTTATATAATATATAATGTACATCCACAAAGGTATGCGCGCGCCAGTGGGTCGGTCGTCGAAGATTTTGCCATGGGGAAATTGAAAATAAACATATGGCCGTCGATGGCGAAGGAGCAGAGGTTTTTGGTTTACGTCTGTGCGGGGATGGTTGAACCAAATGTCTTTTCAGCATCTCCCAATCATGTATACTCCAGACTCTGCACGTGACAGATGCATACCCCCGTGTAACGATATCCGTAAGCTCTCGTATCGAAATATATTTAATCAGCCCAAAGAGCAAAGCTCTATTTTAATCGCGCAAAGATATAGAATAAAATCACGTGCTCCTCGATTGCGATGGGTAACCGAAAAACAAAGGATAAAACGAGAAGGGTCCATTCGTCTCGGGCTGCATCATCAGCGGCTTCTACCCAGCAGCTGATTATTAATGGCACTACCGCGGCGTACAGACGTTTTTTTTTTTTTTTTTTTCATCCGGGTCATCGCTGTAAAGTATAATACCTATATACATCCGTCCGTAAAGTAAGTGTACGTGCGGACGTATACCTATACACCGGACGTCGCGCCGGCCGGCTAAAAGCATTAGTGCTTTCGAAAACTCCTCGATACAGCCCCCTCATCCCTATGTACGCTTTTTCACTTCCTCCCTGCGTCCCTCTCTCTCCCTTTTCCATTCTACTCGCTCTCCCTATTTACTCCACGGAGAGAAAGCACACGAAGGATCAGAGGTTAGAGCGGTAGGGGTGGGGTAGGGGAGGAAAGAGAGAGAGGCTCATCTTGTAATGGACTCGGGAGACAGTCGAGTCGACTAATGGACCCGGGACCGCTCGCAAGCTCTCTCTCTCTCTGTCTTCCTGAAAAGCTCTTAGTATCCGTGCCACGTGAGTATCGATGCCATATCGGTTATTCGCGGCCGTAGCTTTTCCCTCCACGTACACACCCGCCAACTCCATTTATTTATTTCCGTCCGTCCATCCCCCTCTCTGCTTCTTCTTCCTACTTCTCGTTTTTACACTCCGGTGTAATTCATATATATTTATACATATTTTCTCGGCTCAGATTGTTTTTTTTTTTTTTTTTTTTTTTTTTCGTTTTTAAAGTTGCGTGAGCGCGCCAGTTTTGTCGATAGGTACAACGCTTCCTCGGGCGAATATTGGCGATTACACACGCGAGATAGGAAAATTAATTAAGCCTCCTCTCGGCGAGGGCCACCCGTTACGTAACCAGCTTTGTTTCCCATCATCGGAAAAGAAAAACAATTCACACATACATCCCTACCTATGCGCGACCGAAAAAGAGGGAATTCGCGCGAGTGTGAGGATACGTGTATGGGGAAAAAACGAGGGTATGGATGGGCCAATATACGCCCGAGTCCTCCTCTTTTCCCAGGGTCCGGTCGCGCGCGCGTTCGATACTCGATACAACATCAAGCCCCTGCATAATAAATCTCGGGACGCTCGCCTGAGATGTAGAATAAGCGAGGAGAAGAGAGCCCCCGAGATGATGAAATATAGAGCGAGAGAAAGAGGGCAGATGCGGGAAATTCGTAGATGGAGTGCGAGAGCGTGTAGGAGCGCGGCGGCCGGAGAACCGTGACGCTCTTGCCCCACCCCACCTTGGCGTGGTCCCCGAAACTCGGAGCGGCTGGTGTAGTACACGTGTGTACGTAGCTGGTGCACTCTCGTACGCGTGTGTATTGGCATTGAGAGAGGAGACACGAGAGTGTATATATATGTATATATAAATACACGTTGGCGTCGAGGAGTGATGGAGGGGGCCATTCCGGATATCAATATCGGGAATTGTCCGAGTGGCGGTGACAAAACTTGCCCATCAAATTTTCGCTGATACATTTTTGCTCTCCCCCGTTCTCCGCTCGACTCGTCACAGCCCGTCTTCCCTTTATTTTCGAAATTAGTCTAGCTCATCTCTTATACGGCAGATATAACAACGCGATGTCTGCCGAGTGTCTCTGCCACCCCTTTCCCTGCACTCTTGTGTGAGTGTTTTTTTTCTTTTTTTTTTTTTTTTTGTCCACTCTGGTTATGAGCTTTCTTAATTCCATTGTGCGCGAGTGCGTCGAGGTTGTTATACTCGGGAGTAGTTGTCTCTTGGAGAAATTGAGGCACTCTTCGGACGAGGAAAAACTTTTACCCCCCCCCCCCCCGACTCCCTTCGCTCTCGTGTGTGCTTTTGTGCTCATCCGGGATGTATATAATATATGTTAGGTTTACACTTTGGACACGATCATCCCTTACTTATTGTTCTTCCAAGCTTATACGGACGTGCCATTTGTAAGAGTATGTATACTCGCAGGCAAAAACATTTAACGCGTGTAGTAATACTGATAGCCAATCGCACCTTAGGCTGCAGTGTGTATACTTATTAAGTACCAGAGGGAAAAAAAGAGAGAGCAAAGAGGAAAGAAAAAAAAAAAAAAAAAAAACTCTCGAGAGGAATAAAAGAAAGGGAAGTTGCAGAGAGAGGAGGGGGGGGGAGATGACTGCGGCTTTTTTCGCTTAATGCGAGTAATGATACTTTTCGCCCGTCTTTTCTCCGAGGCACTCCACTTTCAGCCGAGCCAACGTGCACCGCTCGGCTTTCCCACTCCCACCCTGCGCGATTCCCCTTCGCCCCGCTCTTTCGCGCTCAAGCAGGAGTAGAATAAGTAGAGGACAAAGTAGACGGCGTACAGAAAACCTCCATTAAAGTCCCCAGAAGTGATTAGTACTCCACCGCCGTCCTCTTCCTCCTGGCCCACCCCTCCCTAACTTTCCGTTCCACTACTCCCTCCGCCACCCCCTCGTCCTTTTCGCCCCTCCTTGATGTACTTTGCCACGATACAGGGGCTCCGCGAAATTTTCACAGGCATTTTCCAACAGTTGGTTGGGACGCGAAGAATCACCCTCTCTCACGCGCAATCAAAACAGATGTGCCGATCGCACACGGGACTCGGAGGCGAGTTCGGTGACCGGCGCTCTTCTTTGCTCTTTTTTTCCCTGCATCGAGCCACAATGCCATTAGGACTCTTCCAATCAGGGGTCTTTCGTCACCCCCCCCCCCCGAAAGTCACTTATATCCTCCGCAAAGGTACAACGTGACGAGTTGGCAGTGCAGAGCTCCTGTTTTTTAATTTTCTTTTTTTGTTCCGTCGTTTTTCGTTGCTCGTAAATCACGCGCTAATTAAAAGGGACGAGGATAGTGGGCGCTGCTGTCCCCCCGACGAGCCAAGCCCAGTACAGCCTGACGTGTCCAGGTTTGCCGATTTTGTGGGTATAAATACGGTCAGCTGTATAAGGTATCGACTATATGGAGCTGGGAAGTGGATAAAAAATCCCCCCTCGCTAGGCGTTGATTGTACCGAGAAGCCTTTCCCTGATGAATAAACGCGCAGTTTGTCTCGTGCGCGGGAAAGGTTTGCGACAGGGGTTAACAAAAAAATCAGTAGGTGGCGAGTTGGTCGTAAAATGTTTCCGGCATTACTCATTCAATTAAATTAACGGGGCCAAGAATATATACGTATATACGCGTGTAAACGTATAGTTTACATATAGGTGTAGCCGCCACGCGAAACTTCAAAGCCAACACGACATATACAAGAGGAGCAACGGCTCCTCTAAATCACTTGGGAGTACGCAGCGTATGGACTTTCGAACTAATTAAATCTTGCACTTTATTAAAAAAGTGGGCAAACGAGCGAGCATCCGATACACGAAGGACGCGAGGCGGATAATGAAAGGAACGAGGAATAAAAGTGTAGGAGAAAAAAAAAAGGGGGGGGGAGAGGGAGAAGAATAGCCCCCGCGCCCGATAGCCTTTCTAATTTAATCTGGCGAATGATTCCGCGATTCCGGTGGCGAGAGAAGGAGGGAAGTCCCCGAGAAATAAGGAGAGCGCGCAACCCTTTCATTACTTAGATTTTCCCCCCTTTTACTTCCGTCGGACGCCCAGAGCGCAACACCACTAAATCAGCGGACCGGTGTAATTTTTGTAATGGGAGGTGTGGCCTTGTAAGGACGAGAACGAGCGCGTGCTTACAGTGTGTATACTCGCTCACGGTATAGAGCTGAAGGGGATGACAGCGCAGCGGTAGGGATAAACAGTCCGAGGTGGGGATGAAGGGGTTGCCGATGGAGGGGCGCAGTCTTGTATAAGCATTGGGGAGGGGAGGAGGGGGTCGGGGGCGAGCGCGCGTCGCAGGAGCAATTTCGCGCGGCGCGCTGCCGTCACGCCAGTAGGTTGTACGGCAGTATATACGTACATACTAGCTATAGTCGGGCTATTCGCTTATTTCGACTCTTGATGGCTATAACCCCTCCCGCTCTCTTTTCGGCCGGGCTGGTATAGCTGTACGGGCGCCTTTATTGCTCCGGCTGTGTGTACATTCGTATACACACCCCGGCCTTTGGAGCGGCTAGCTTCTTTCGCGATTAAAGAGAGAGAGAGAGAGAGAGCGGCTAGGAAGGGGTGGTCGCAGCACGCGCTTAATTGGGATTCTTGTGCTCTCTCTCCCTTCCCTGCCACTCGCGCACCCTTCCTCTCTCTCTCTCTCTCTCCTACCCTCGTGTCCCCTCAGCGATACAAGTCCTAATAATACGGGCACTCGTTCGCTCACTGCGTCTAATCAAGTTTTCTTTTTTTGCTTTTACCCCCTCTTTGCGCTACTGCTTCTACCATCAATTGTGAACAACCACAACGAGGGTATTATGTTGCAATATTTAGTCTCGAAAAATTGATTCTTCCTCGAAAGATATTTAGGAAAATCACGAATCGTGACTAATGAAATACGTAACAATACCGCGGCGTGTGGGCCTCACCCAGAATTTGGTTAACGAGTGTACGTTTTCTTCGACGTTGCGCTCCCCTCGCGATTGCTTATTTATCGAGTCACCTAAACGAGTGTACGGCACATTGCGCAACTTTGTCCTCGATTGCGCGCCATCAGCCAACGGATACGCTCTGTGTGCATACATTGAATATTCGTATATAATATCCTGTGCAAACAGCGCGGAGGTATTCAACGAATCACTGGCGTGGATTTTCTTGATGAATGTACACATAGGTGGCAAATGAAGCGAAACTCTCGAAAAATCAATAAAACCAATTACTCAAAACGATAGCAGCGAATGAGAGAAAAAAAAAAAGCGAGAGATAGACAGAAGACACGAGATAAAAGAAATCAAGCCAGTCAAACATGCCCGCATCGAATCGACGAATAGTGTATATATATATATATATATATATATATATATATATATATAGACCGGCTCAAAAGACAAACGAGCAGAGAGTACACGGTGGTAGTATAGGTGTATCGGTGTAGGTATAGTAATAACAGCGCAGTAGTTGGGACGTCACATCGCATGAGGATATATATATATAAAGAGTACTCGGGGTGCAGGGCACAGTATTAATGTATGAATGTAGCTGCAACATCGTGGCATGTGGCATTAAGCGAGAGCGCCCACATATACATATATGTGCACGTATATACATGCACGCACACGCGATGGTATATGGCAAGCGTGAATCGCGACTCTATGTACCGCGAGCAGCAGAGGAGAGGAGGAGAACGCGAGGCACGCGCGTGCGGCGGGGAAGTATCGATAGCCGTTCCCCTGATTCCCCTCGAATGCTCTTGGTGGTGGGGCTGTAGCTTACGGAGTGGGGAAAACAGGGGTTGCACCAGCGCCGAGATAGGGGTCGTAGAGGTGGCAAGGAGGGGAACGAGAGAGCGGGATTTATGTCGCTATAGCGCCGGTAGTGGTGGTGGTGGCGTGCCAGCGACTACACGCGGCAGTTTATAGCCGGCTGTCGAGGCGCGCGCTTCGCTCTTCATCCGGCGCTCTCCTGCCTTTGGGTGCACTCGAGGGAACTTTGGAAATTAACTTCCAAAGGACTTGCGATTTTGGCTGGGACGCCCCGGCGAGGCTTGACTTTTGTTCGTGATTTTGGAAAACTGTGAAGTGACTCTGTTGGACAAACTTATTTGTTTGTTTTAGAATTTTTAATTGTACAACAGTTTGTTCGTTTTTCGATTGTTTGTTCAAATTGGCAAAGTGAAGATTTACTATTCGTCAAAATTGCTCCCAACGTGAAGTCGAGGAAAAACTCCGCGTCGTTGTCATCAGGTAGGATTTTGTTGAAAATTCATTATTCCATGTTTTTTTCTGTTTTTCCGCTATTCGTCCGTGACTCGAGCAATGCCAATTAAATTAAATTCCAACCTGGAAAAGCTTCTCTTTGCTGAAAAAAGAGATGAGGGTTTTTTTTATTTTAATGTTGTTGCGAGCAAAGATCATGCCATTAACAAAGAAAATTTTCGATAATTTTTCTCATTAAATCGAGTGAAAAAAAAAAAAAAAAAAAAAAAAAAAAAAAAAAAGGAAAAGTGACCTCGCCTCTTAGTAATTTTTCGCGCTAATGCGAGACGTTATTAGAGCGAGTAAAAGGATACAAAGTGATGTAGAGGCACTCGGTGTCGTCGTATCAATTACTCGAGCCACGTAAGACGCTTTGCCGTATACACACACACACACATGTAGTTGAGTTGCAATAAGGCTTCCGATGTCTCTTACTGAATACACACACACACACACACACACACACACACACACACAAAGCCCTCATATTACATACCTGTAGGAGCTTCGAGAGGGAGAGAGATCCCTTAAAAGTTCGCTATTTTTCTTCTCCTCCTTCGCTCTCCCTTTCGTTCGGCGCGCACGCGGTACACATAATCCCGCCACCGCACACGCCGCATCACATGCAGACACACACACACACATGCACTAACCCGCGCGCACTTTTTTTATTTTTATTCCCATCAAGGAAGCGCTCTGGCGTTCGTGCGGTGCAACGGCATGAAAAGCGGATTAACTCGCTGCGATGCCGGATCAGACCCTGATTTAGGTAGATCGCTGATTTATCTATAATTACTCCGTGGGAGGGGTTATTTTTTTTTTCTCTCTGTGCGCATTAAAAAGCAAAGGCACCCCATCCGACGACGCGTCTATCGAGTAACCAAGAGCTGCGAGCCACATTTGTCACGTGTAGTCGCAGGTATCGTCCTCCCTCCGCGCGAGGAAGGTCGACCGACTGGCAGACTTCCAGCGGGGGGCTCCGATGAACCTCTTTTGCGCCACTGCATTTCATCGTCCCTCTCGTTCGAGTGGGCTAATTTCCCCCCTCGAATCGTCACGCGCAAGTATCACCCACGCAAGGAATAAAAAAACAAGGAAAAAACAAGGAGGGTTGAACTGTTTTCGTCATACCCGATCGCAGAAGGGTCGTTCAATTAAAACTGGAAAGAAAAAAAAAGGGGGGGGGGGAGGGCAATCAAGAGCCGCTGCAGCACCGCAGTCTCGGCTAATAAGCATCAGCTAATAATAATCATCAAGTGCCTGCGGTGATACGGCAACAAACGCGCCAATGAAAAGAAATTAATCGCTCAAAGGCTGCGAAAAAGACCCCCGTTCTCTCGTTTCACCACTTGATATTATACTCCCCTCGCTCTTTATACGCGAATGCCTCCACCACCTCATTTCTCAGTCTTTTGTACTACTCTGTCGAGGATGAGGGGCAGGGGGAGAGAGGAAAGAAAGCAAAAAAAAAAAAAAAAGAGGAGGAATCGACACCGCTCTCGAGAAGGTAATACAAGCCCCTCCTGACATTCCCGGCTCGAGAGGCTCGTAGGTGTATATATACATAAGCTACAATGCTCCCTCTGCACGTATAGACGTACAATATAATATCTCCACCCTTCCTTCCTTCCTCCACGGACGTGTCCGCGTTTGGATTTCGATAATTGGCGCTAGTTCCCGCCGCGGACTCGTTAGTCTCCTCCACCGCCGCCGCCTCTGGCTTAATTATTTCGTTTGAAGTCCCAGAGAGCGGAAGGGTTAAGGCTATTATATATATACAATATATACTCTCCGCTGTGTGTATCCACGGAACGACTCTCTCTGTTTGGTTGCAGTGCCGATGCTCGATGTATATTCATCATGTCACGAGGAGGAAAAGCTCGGCTCTGGTGTACACAATACACCCATTATATATTGTACGATATACCCGAGGAAAGGGAGGGGGAGCAAAGTGTTTTATTTTTTTTTTTTCCCATCCCCCTGGGGCAAATTGGTGCGGCTAATTAGACCTCGGCAACGGTATACTCGCTCGTTACAATGGTCTGCTTTGTTTTTCCGTGTTTTTGATCAACGACACCCTTATTTGTAATCCTATTTTTTTTTTTTTTTTAGACCCATCAGTCGAGTCAAAAGAACCAAAAAAAATTATCTTGATTGCCAAACAGAGTTCTGCACCCTCCAGACCCTTGGCAACTTAAACAAGTAATTTTCAGCTGGCGTTGTCATCGGCTCACAAATATAAATAAAAGCACACGAGATGCACCGTGCAGGTATCATACGTGTATAATATATTGTACACACATACACACACCGTAGGCCAAAGGTCGCGCCAAATGAGCAAATAATAATTCCCCGCTAATGATGATTTTTCGTCGAGTCGCGGGGGGTGAGGAAGCGGACACGCGTTCCTACAGATAAATACAGAGAGAAGCGAGTCATTAGCAGTAATGAAAGCTCGCGAGGAGGAGGGAGCTTAATTTCGGCTGATTTTGATTTGCATTTAATTATAATCCACACCGAGTCCTTCTCCCCCCCCCCTTTTTTTTTCTTTCTTGAAACTCCCGTATAATACACGGTACAGGCTGTAGCATCGTCGCGTGGCTCCGTACATGCTAGCCTGTGGAAGCTGAGTTTGCTCCGTAGATTGCGGCGGGGCACGCGTGTAAGTAAATAAATTAAAACAAGGCAGCGGAGAGCCCCGAGATAGAGTAGGTATACGAAGGGGCAAGCGAGGGATCCGGTGAGCGCACTAATGAATGCTGCTAGTTCGTTACAGAGCTATATACGAAATTGCGTTATTTCTCCCCCCCCCATGCACCCACCCCCATTTGGCGCGTACACGTTACGTAGGGCGCTACACTCCCCCTCCGTAGTGCCAGCGAGTGCGTTTTCGTTAAATTTACACTAATTGCTGCGACGGCTCGCGCGCACGATTTCAATGGAGATAAATGCTGTACGTATAGGAGCGAGTAGCCGCTCGGCTTGGGGACGCGACCATCAAAAGCTTGGGCTATAGGTGTACCCACAAAGGTCGTACCTACGGCTTCTCGGAATTTTCAATTTGCAGCCGGTGCATGGTATCGAAGGAGGTACCGGGCGGGCAGAGAGTCCCCGGGAGTCACGCCAGGTGGCGGCCTCGTGCACTTTTTTTTCCGTCCCTTGCGCGTACGGTGTATATATAGACTTTTCGAGGAAAAAATATAGATTGGGCCCATCGCAATCTCGTTTTCGAGAAGCGTGAAATTTGCTTATCTTATCCGACCGGAGTATAATTATTCTCGGTATGTGGCGATAGCCGCGAGTTTTTTTTTGTTTTTTTCGTTTCGGAAAGAAATGTCATTGTGATTAGAGCGAGAATCGTTAATTGCTTTCATTTGTGCGTGCATCGATTATTGTAAAAAGATGAGGGAGAAAAGAAAAAGAAAATCACAGTGCTATCTAATCGATGAGCGCGGAGTCAATCTGAAGTTTAAGTGCATCGGCAAAACAGCCGCGCGCAAATACCAAACATTTTTTTTTTCCTGAGTCGAGCCCGAGTGAGCTGCTACCGCAGCGTCAAAAGAGAAGAGGAGCCTCGACATTATCCAGCAGTTATCGGAGGGCCCGCCCCGGCCGCCGATCTCTTTCACTTATCTCCGCAGCTCTTCCGGAGTGCATTCCGCTATACTTGCCCCCCCCCTACCTCCATTCTTTCGGTTTTCTTTCCCATTTTATTCCGGGCTCTTGCCGCCGTGAACCCGCGTCAGTCGCTACAAATTTATTGCCCCTCCGAAATCCCCGAGAGCGGCTTAATTACTTTTCCTTTTTAACCAACACTTTATTATTGCCCCCTTGCGGGAAGAAAAAAAAAAAACAACAACAACATTCATTTAATCACGACTATCGGGATGTACAGGCAAAATTTTCCGGAGCACTCGTCGAGGAGTTGGGGGGGAGAAAAAAGGTACACCTCAGCAGTCAGATCAATCTCACGATCATCGGGAGCGAAAGAGGGGGAGTAGAGTAGAGAGAGAGAGCCACCCCCCGTGCATTGTCTTGCCGAGTCTTTCAATTAATGTTTTGATTGACTTTGCCCCCGTTTTGTTTCGCCGGCAGCCGGCGCTGTTTTCTCATCAGCGCCGAAATAAAACGCGATGCCCCGGCTTTTCCCATTTCCAAAGCTCTCGATTTCCCTGTTTGCGGATCAGAGCCATCCAGATTTCCGAGATTGCTTTCAACGAGGGGTTACCACACGCCCGCGCACATGGATGAATTTTCAAAACTCAAAGCCAAAAAAGCCCCCCACCCCCTCCGAGGGAGGAAAATCGGGGGCTGTTTTATTGCGAGGTTTGCGGGCGCCCCCCACCCCTTGGACTTCTTGGAGAGATCTTAATGGAATCTCGGGGATGCTGGCACCCCTTTTCCGCGGCGACGGCTCTCGCGCCTTCCGCCTCGCAGCGCGGGCTGACCAAAGCTCCTTTTGTTCGAGAAAGTGCGAGCGCCCTTCATCCCTTGCTTTTCTTCCTTCCTCCCCCCTTTTTTTTCCAACTTTGGCCCCGTGCACGGTTAATGTATTTTGATGCGGATCCCCGTGATGAATCGCGATACCGGAGATCCTTTCCCCCCTCCCGCCCCCTTTTGTTGCCTGCTGCTGTGTGATGTTATTTTCCCCCGTAATGGGAGTTTCTTATCTCCCGAATTGCGCGTCAAAAAGCATGATTAACGATTACATTTAAATCACACCGGGTTAAACGCCCCCCCCCCACCTTTTTTTGTTCCTTGGACAAAAAAAGGGGGTTGGGGGGAGTATACAGGGATGGTTTTTTTTTTATCGCGCTTAGTGTGAAATATTCATCGGAATCGTTTCGTGTCCGGTGACGGATTTAATTATTCGAGAGTTTTCGGCCTGAATTTACATTTAATTACAAACTCTTGAAAATTTATACGGATACACGCCCAATACCCGCGAGGGAGATAATTAATTCTCGCCCCTCTCTCCACCCGCCAAGCTCCAAGCAATTTCCGAGATGCTTATCTCCTCGTCACGGCCGTACAAGTATATATATATATACGCTCGTTCTCTTGGTTTCAACTTCATTTTCGAGACATGTAAATACAGCTGTCGGTCAAAACGCTGCTTTTCTTTTCTCTTCCTCCGCTGCAAGAGGATAGATACAATCGCGTCTATTTTTCCTGGTGGTGGAAAAGTAAAAAAAAAATAAGAGCTGTGATTTATGAATATTGCCTTTTCGCCGTAAGGTGTGTCTCTCTCTTTCTCGGGCGTCGATTTTTCCCTCGCCCGCAAAACAGTTTCGCCCTATCGGCCATCTCGAAATTATCCCGCCACGGTGCCACACAGGAGCCTCTCTCTCTTTTCCAAAGCTTCCGTGAGTATGAAGAATTTATGACGTGTTTCGCGTGAAATCAACCTCGAAGCGCGACGACGGGAAAATTTTTCCCACCCCCTCCTGACGTAACTCGTCGATTCTAGTTTACTTAGGGTGTACAAACTTCACACGTGTCTCATTTATCAGGATGGGTCGTTTAAAATGATAGCGTGGGAGCAAAAATAAGTTTCAATCGAATTCCTTTGGGGCGGATGGTCTCCCCTTCCTTTGGTGCGTTTGAATTTTTACTTTGTCTCTTGTTTTCCCGCTCCTCTTTTTGGGAAAGTAGCCGAGCCCGCCGCAAGTGTATAAATATGTATGAAACACACGGGACGCAAGACTTTGGTCTCCGTTGCGTCACGCCGGGACTACGAGGATCCGCGGGGTTTTCCGGTGCCTCCTTCTATCGGTAGGAGCTAAACATCAAATCTCGACCAATTCCTTTGTTCCCCTTATACAGAAGATCCAGGGTATATAGACGTTTCCAAACATCATTTTTTTTTTTTTTTCTACGTGTTTGTCGACAATTCAATTAGTCGGTTCGCCTACCGTTGATTGGATCCCACGGATCACTCCCGAACAAGAGTCCCGTTTTCTCGGTTCGCTCTCGAGTTTGTTCAAAAAACAAGCTTGGCTTCATCTTGAATCACCAATCGGACTTTTTTTTTTTTCGTTGTAAAAAGAAAGAATCAGAAATACTCGCAACAAGTTGATCCACGCAAATGCACTTTATTCGAATAATTTCACCCAAGAGCCACTCGCAGCAGTACAAGGAAGACGACAGAGATAAACGTACAGGTATATACATATACGTAAAATAACAACGGCAATTGTTAACGCTTGGATAATGGAATGTAATTAAGTCGAATCAAAAGGATTTCTCTCCCTTCCCTGAATTATTGTTCTCTTCTCCTCTCGAGTATTCCTCATCCGTACCCTCCCCACAATTTTCAACACATATATATGTAGGTGCGACTTGTACCAGCTTGTTTTTTCCGTATTGGCCCGCGTGCATGTGCACGACGAAAGAATAAAAGTCATGCAAAAAGTAGTCCTTTCTCCCAAAGCAGAAGCGACACAACACGCCAAGAGTCTCCGCCAGAGTCCGTGCAGCGCCTCCATCCTTCAGGATCATTATATCGCCAATTAGAAGATAGGCGACGCCTAACAAGCTTCCTGGGGAGACAGCCGAGCTTCGGGGAGAGAGAGCTTCAGCTCACGCCTCTCTCCGCTACGACTGTCTGTGTGTGTACGTAAGTCTAACAAGATGTCTTGGGTGAGCCAGGTATATATATGCGTTTGCGCCGCGAGAGTCCATCAATTAAAATGCCACCGGCGTCTCCCGCGCGGGGTCATTATATCGGGGCAGATTTATTGCGAGCTTCGTATATACGCACCAGAAACTCGTGTACTATTGGCTCTTTTTTTCATCCCCCACCCCCTACCTCAAAGTTTTCCCTTTGTTTTTTTGTTTTTCCTGAGGAACGTACAGTTCAGACGCTTCGGAGGTATAATTAGGACGGATGTATCGCGTGCCGTGTACATTAACAAAAAAAAAAAAAAAAACAAAGATGCGCAGGTATGGTAGGCCCTTTTTTTCTTGTTTTTACTTCATGTTCACCCTGTGGACTTAATTAGAGCTCTATTTCGCGTGCGGCATTGTTCGTTAAAAATTTTCCAAAAAAAAAAGAATAAGCACGCGTTCGTTAATTAAAAGAAAAACAGAGTGTATGGCGGGGGAGTCGACAATTACACGGCAGCGTCTCGATCGCGTGTATCCATTCCGGGGCCCTTTGCTTTTCGTTTGGCGGAAACCGCGCTTTCTGTTAGGTATACTACACAGTTTATATGTACGCAGAAATTTTGGAAATCAGCGCGTGTTGCCGTGCACTGCTGCAGTACATCGCACACGCCGCAGCGGTCGCTCACCGAAGGGCTCGGCGTGTACGTGCGCACACCCTCTCTCTGGTAGTTACAAGCTCCGGTCTCAATTAGTTGAACTTACGTCGCCGGGGTCCAATTAGACGCGGGCCAGGAGCCACTGCACACCCTGTTTGCTCAAGTCTGTACGGTACCTGTAGTGTATGTATGTATATACATGGTGTGTACACATAGCAGTAGTGAGACAAAGAGGGACGGATAGATAGCCCCACGGTGAGCTGAGGGAGAGAGTGCAGCAGCTACCCCCCCCCTTCTGCTGCAGCTCTCTGCTGTACCTCCCAGGGGTTGGAAGTGTCTTTTTCCTCCGCTAATGACTAATTAGCAGGCTCTCCACTTCAGGTCTATAATGACACGCGCGCCCTCGCACGTATACATATATGTACGTGTATGCGTCTGTGTGTTTCGAGTACGCGAGGAGAGTACGTACAGTCGAAAAGCTCGGCATGTATGCATAAGTACGGGTGCGACAACTCGGCGCTTTTTACAAACGAGACCTGTGCTTTTTTTTTTTTCTTCTTTCAAATGCTAGATCATCATTAAATTGGTGAGATGGTGCGCTGGAATTGGAGCTTTACGCCGTGTAATTGTTTCCCCCCTATCCCTTTTATCCTTGAAACCTTTTCTTTTTTCTTTTTTTTTTTTTTTTTTTTTTTTTCTTTACGTCAAAGCGAGTTGAGTGCGGTGGAAAAGAAAAGTATATAATAAAAATCGATGCTTGTTTTTTCGAGTAGTATAGAAGCTCCTCGAGAATACAAAGTATCAAAAATCACAATACCGCGCGTGGGTAGCCCGCACTTTTGTGTGGAAAAACAAAACTTTGGACGTCAAATAACAAAGTCGCTCCATCGCTCCTTTTGATACGTTACTCAACTTTCGAGCGATGTTGCTTCAGAAAACAGTAAAAACTCCGCAATGGGTAGAAAAAAAAAAAAAATTACAAAAAGTCTATAAAATGTCTCGCATCTACATACAAATCGCCTACATGGTATAGTCACCAATGGGATAGGGTAGCCACGGTGTATTACCGTGTGTATGCCACCCTGCACTCTCCACGCATAAAAAAAAAAAAGGAAAAATCTCGCCTCGGCGTAGCCATGCAACAGCAAGGCACTTTGAAACATCTCAGAGTTAGAGAGCGTCCAGTGTCCACCATCCCACCCCCCAGCCGTGTGCACAATACTCGAGACGCGACGGAAGGAGCCGCGCGCGCGCCTGACAGCCATCAGCCCCCTTTAGCCGTATAATGTTATGGAAGCAGCCTCGCGCGCTTATTTATTTTCGCTCTCCCGAAACGCAGGACCGTCCGTCCCCACTGGCTACTTTATACCTTGACGTTTTTATTAAACTACGTCCGGCTGCTCCTCCACCCCAACCGTCCTACTCCCCTCTCCGAAATAAATATGGGAAAAGAAAAAGAGTGACTGGCCGGAGCCACGCTTGCCCCGAGGACACTTTCGTCATTTCTATTGGAAGCAAGGCGCTTTTCCTCCACACCACCCCGCACTCTGCGTTTCTTTTCAATTGTGCGCGCGAGACGCGGAAGCCAGTATCCATCAAGCCTTCCCGTGCTCCAGTTATACCCACCCGGACCAAGTCCTTTTTTATTCGTATATATACATGAAAAAAAAATCAAGCCTAAAATTTATATACCTACATCCATGTAACTCGAGATAGTTAAACTCCGGTCTATACCACGCGACGTCCCTGGCGGGGTTGTCGAGGGAAAGCTCGGGTCTAAATACGACAACTTTGTACGAGCACAGAAATTTCTGAATCAATCCCTCGAGCGACCGCTGGCGGTCCAAGCGATTAGCGCCCAATTATACATCAACGGTACGGCGTGTACACGCAGCTTCGTCCTCTCTCTCTCTCTCTCTCTCGAGTGACTGACTCTCGATAAGCTGTACTCGTCCTTTCTCTGCGGGAAAAGCTTCCGCCGTGGCTCTCGGGAACAAAGCGGAAGCTACACGCCGCCTGTGCAGTGCTCACTTTCGCGAGCCCGACTCGTATATTCATACATGTATGAGCTTACACATGTACACGTATGTCCGATTGATAAAGCTCCCGATGCAGCGTTTATCGCTCGCCTGCAGTCTCGGTCGGTTTCGTTTGAGTGCCGCGAGGACATATACACAAAAGCGACGATAAGAGAGGAACAAACGATACTATATGCCGCTTCCTTCTGTCAACGGGGGAAAAAAAAAAGTAAAGAGGAGCGTGGGTGACTTTTTTTTTTTTTACGCACGTATATATACGTGAAAAACAAAGGGGGAACAGGAAAATGAGAGAAAGGCGGGGCGCGGGGGGCGTTTATGATTTTCGCGAGAGAGTCTGCCGCTGCATAATACGAGCCAAGGGGGGTCGCTTGCTTGCGCTCGGCTCGAGAAAGAGAGAGGGCCAATTAGTAGCATAAAGCCAAGCTTCGTCGTCGCCGGGAAACAAGCGCTCGAGGATAGAGATGGTTGTGTACGTGTAATGGATTGTTACTAGAAGTATTCGGCTAATTAATTAAGCCACCGCGCGCTCATATTCTCTTCTCTTACTCCTCCTCGCCTTTGTCGCGTTCAAAATTAACGAGCTTGTAATTAAAAATAATTGGCATATCGAAGGAATCGCTGCAGCTATGGATCCGAGATGTGGGGATGCGAGTCGTTTCATCCGAATGGGCATTGTTTTTCATTTGCCTGTATAGCTTTTGTCGCAGATCAAGGAACATGCGTTGGTTATTGAAGCATCTTTGCATATTGTTGTTTTGCAGACGGTGGCTTGGACCAGATCACGATGACGATGGATGTGAGCAAGTCGGAGACTAACAAAAATGGCTCCACTCAGCAGGAGTGCCATGGCTGCAACAAGACCATCAAGGAGAGGTGAGCTCGCAAAATCATAGCAGTGCGGCCCGTACTTTTGTTTCAATCAGCAAAATAAAAAATAAAAATAAAAAACCCTTGGTTCTGTCCGTCTGTCGAAAGGTATCTCCTGAAGGCACTGGACGCTTACTGGCACGAGGATTGTTTAAAGTGCAGCTGCTGCGATTGCCGGCTAGGCGAGGTCGGCTCGACCCTCTACTTCAAGGCGAACCTCATACTGTGCAGGAGGGACTACCTGAGGCTATTCGGCAACACGGGCCACTGTTCGGCCTGCAACAAGCCCATACCGGCCTTCGAGATGGTCATGCGCGCCAAGACGAACGTCTATCACCTCGAGTGCTTTGCCTGCCAGCAGTGCTACCACCGGTAAATTTTTTTTTCCTTTTAACGAGCCCAATGCGAGAATAAATTGTCAGTCTCGTGCAGGGTGTCCCGATAATTGTGTAACGATCCGAGCGAAGGAGAATCTACCATAACGGTATACGGTGTGTACATGAGATACACGTAAGAAAAAACGGGGGATGGAAAGACAGACGAGGTTCTCGCGGCGTATATGGAAGGACAGGAGGCGCGGGGGGGGGAGGGGGGTGACGCTGAAGCGAGGGGTGATTTCCCAACTGGCCTGTAAAGCGCACCCCCTGCCCACTTGCTCGCGCGGCCGGACGCTCTTCGTCGCGTGTACAGTGTCGATGAAAAAATAAAATTACCAACACGTGTATATAGAAAAGACGGAAGACGATCAAAACGTATACGTGTGTTGGCGCATGTTTTCAATTTTCCTCGGGACGCCGTCTTCCGAGCCAAAGTAGTCGTCTCTCTTTTTCTTTTTTTTTCCCTCATTTCGGGGTATGAGCTACGGGCCGGCGCGCGGGAATACAAATGCGAGAATTAGAATACATTAATTTTTGCCCGGACGCGCTTCCACGCAGCCATTAATACGATTTATATACATATACATACCTGTAGCGGGGGTATAGGGTGTGCGCGATGAAATTGAATTTTGATGGATGGCTGTTGGAGCGCGATGCTCGCCTCTCATTTTTAATAGAGGGACTTGTCGATCCTCCTTCTCCTCCTCCTGCTACGTTTAACCAACTGAGCGAGTAATTTTTTCCACCCTTGGGATTGTGATTTAGATGATGAGCCAAGCTACGGTTTTTCCGACAAAAATAGTACACCCGCACACCTTTTCAAATGCCAAATCTCAACGGGGACTGATATCCATTACAGAACTGTGCACCGCGCGCTTTTGTGCGGATTATCGGGGCAACCGTCCGCGACGAAACATATCGGCAGAGCGAGGAAAAAAAAAAAAAGGGGAGCAACAAGAGCTCAAATGGCTCGTCCGGCGCAAAAATAATCGGCAGAGCGCAGCCTCGGTGCAGCTATATATGGCGCGACAATGGCATTATATTGTCGGGGAGCCACTCGCTTCCGTCTCTCCGACAGAGAGTATCGTATCGGGATGTGTGACGACACGGGGGTAGGGGTGGGGAGAAAAATCGGCTGGAGCCAATAGTAATGGCTCGGTCGGGCGTGGACTGTGTTGTTGTGGGGTCAAACAGAGCCCGAACAAAAGAGCATCAATTTTACCCGTTTTTATCGCCCACCCGGGCCATTGTCTCAGCACCCGGTGTTGCGCTGCTGCTTTTTCCGACCTTCGACAATGCCCTTCTTTACGGCTCGGATACCGCGTTTGTTGCCGAGGGATCGTACACCCGTTTCCGGCACTCGCGGCAAACCACGACGCTTTTGTACCCCGTATCTCTTTTCTATACACGATCGTCCCCAATCGATGCGATAGTTTTTTTTTTTTTTTTTTTTTTTTTTTTTTTCGACAAATTATTTGGCTCTCCCCCGAGAATTTCAGTAGTAATAGTCAACGTACGGTCAGACTTTGCCCGTGGCGTATTTAAATGCAAAAAAAAACTCTGTACTCGGGAGCCAATGGAGCGTGAATAATTTCATCAGTATAGAGGAGACGAAAGAGGCGAGAAAAAAAAAAGGGGTGCATCCCGCAGTTAATCGAGAATCCTAGTCCCCTCTGGTCCGAGGGAAAAAGGAAGGTTCGGCTCGTAAAAATCCCGGGCCCTCCTCAATATTTGATCCTCGCGCGGGCAGGGGAGTAGTGCTCAAAACGGCCCCTAATGGGGTCGCGCGCTATAAGGTATCGACGCGACGCCAAGCAACGGCATTTATTTATTCAAAGCCGGGAGGTGGCGCGCGACCCTCGTTAAAGATTTAGCAAAAGTCATCCGACGCGCCGGCAGTCCAGATTGAAATTTCCCATGCAAGGACGTCCTCCTCCTCTCTGCGGATTTTTAATATTTCACACTCCGAGCGCCTCCGCAGTCGCGGACGCCCCGTGGCTTTGACTTACATCGGCCAAGAGGAATACATTTTCGCTCGCCATCCACACGGATGAATCCTTTACGGAACGGGGTGAAGGTCGGTTTAATTTAAGTTGGGGGGAAAAAAATTCCCCCCCCCCTTCAGTTGATAATGCGAAAGGTTCATCCCGAAAGAAGTACAATACAGTCGAGTGGCCGCGGAAAAAAGAGAAATCACGGTACACGAGCGAGTTTCTTTCTTTTTCTTCCGAATCAGGTCGAGCGAGGAAGTCCCTTCTTTTCTCAAGGGCTGGTCGTTTAGCCTTTAATTGGATGCCCGTTAAATTAGACCGGCCGTCTTTTTAGCAGAGAGACGGCTAATTGGATCGGTAAATCATCCCGCGAGCCAAGGGAGGGGCAACCGGAGCCCTCGCTACCACTTCCACCGAGAGTAGGGGGGCGGCGTCTTCAACCCTTCATTCCGCGTTATTACGGTCTAAAGTTACCCCCGTGTAATTGTTGCTGTTTAATTGCGAGTTCCAAGTCGCGGGCGCGCTCTCGCGTTTCAGGCCGGATACGGGAGACGCTCGTCCTCCACCGATGTAATTTCGTCCCCCCCCCCTCCCAACCCCTCGAGGAGCATTGGCGTCGTCGCGCACTGCAGTCTGTCATTTTCATCGCAGGGGCGGGGATCGATCGACGTTTCGTTAACCGATCGAGCCGTAATTTCTTTTTTTTTTTTTTTTTTTTTTTTCATTTTTTCCACGGTACGTGCTCCGAAATCTCGACTCGTCTAATTTTTCCTCTTCAATTACAAAGGGCTTTTTTCGCAGCAATCGCAGGCTCTCATTATACACTCACCCCCTCCCCGCTCTAATGCCGGATAACAAAGGAAAAATAGAGCCCGCGTGGGGGAGCAGCTGTCATTTACGCGCAATCGGCATGCAGCAGTCGGCCACACACGTACATAAATATGTGTACCCACGCCAGCAGTGCCAAAGCGTCACGAGAGCTGTCTCGCATAATGGGCCGACGCGATAATTCTATATTTGCCGGGCGATTATGAATATCAGACGGCTGCACGTTTCCCCGTCCTCTCCCCCAACCTCGAGTGTTGGTCGGCGCCGAGCTCGTGCTGGTGCGCGATAATTACTCGACCGACGTATTATTTCGCGGGAGGAGGCTGCACCGCCGCTCGACGCACAATGATTAATTATATAATAAAGCGAGCGCGGGCGTAGGGAAAACGCGGTCGCGGCGGGGGCCGCTAATCGCCGAGGTGAAATTAGTGTACAGGCCCCCCCCGGCAAAGGATACACGCGGAAATGCGTTTTCGCCATCGATGGGTATAAATTAATACACAGTCATGTGGGCACTTTTCGGGCAGATCGCGCCGAGATTGATCGCGACCCCTCGGACCTGATGATGGGTAATTGTTGTTTTTTTTTTTTGCAGGTTTTGCGTGGGCGATCGTTTCTACCTGTGCGAGAACAAGATACTCTGCGAGTACGATTACGAGGAGCGCCAGGTGTTTGCCAACATGGCCCTGCACCCGCAAGCCACGCTGGCCCACCTGAAGCGACAGCTGCCCCCGACGCCACCGGGCCAGGGGGTGCCCCAGATGCCCGGGCACAACCCCATGCAGCAGCAGCCACCACCGAGCCAGCCCAACCAGCAGCAGGGCCAGCAGATGATGGGGCAGCACAACCACGTGGCGAACGTGAGTCACTCTCGGATATTGTTTGTTTGTTGTTAAGTGGTATATATGGGGTTGAAAAAACGATGAGAGCTCTTTGTCGATTGGTGCAGGGTCAGATGCCGGGCGGCGGAGGGCAGGTGAACGGGACGGCGATGGGAGGCATGGGGCCGACGCGCCCGGGCGACATGAACAACAACGGGTTGTCGGGCCCCGGGCTGGGGTCCGTGAAGGCGGCGCCCATATCGATGCAGGCGCCGACGAGCTGAGACGAGGCCGCACCGCCGCTGCTCAAGAAACTCCGGTGCCTCGACAGCTACTGAGGCCGCCGTGGCTAATGGCGCCCCTCCCCCCTTTTCGGGGGTGCAGGAGGAAACACACAGCGATGACACGCGGCCCAGGCGATGGTGATCCAAGTTGACTGTGTCCTTTGTTTGCCGGGAACACTCGAATCTCGGCTCGTTCGCGGAACCGGGGTCGACGCTAAGGATGGGGAGGCCCGGACGCGGTGCGTGATACATACACATATATACATGTTACGAGGAAGGGGTCGTGAATGTACATACAGGACTCTGCGGCGCTTCCTCCGAGAAGGGGGAAAAGTGCGCGCGACGAGACCCCTGCGTTGTTTTTTTTTTTTTTTTTTTGTCTTTTGCATTTTTGTTATTACCCACGGCTAACTCGCTCTGTGGTTTCAATATTATTACTATTATTACTTATTATTATTATTATTATTATTACTATTATTAATCATTAAGGTTATCGCTTTATATTATTATTATTATTATTATTATTCATTTTTAAATTTATACATTGCAAGTATAACGTCCAACTACATTGTAATCGTCGTTATTGGTTTTCTTCCCTCTGTTTGCTATAACGATATGTGTGAAAATAAAATGGAAAGGAAAAAAAAAAAATGCGAGAAGTGCGCCGATCGACGTACCACAATAAGCGTGCCATGCTCCGACGGATTTCAAGCATCTATGTACAGTTGGTGAAATTTGATGACGTTTGAGTGAAAATCGATTGTTGTTGCGTATGATGAGAGAGTAGATGGATGGCCGTCAGAGATGATGGTGTGAAATCAAGAGTCTGAAGGTGGATTGGAGAAATTGGTTTCCATACAGCTGGTACCAAAGATTATGAAGTAAGAAATATATTTGCCCTCGATACGCGCTGTCATTATTTTTGGTATGCCGTTCGTACGAAATTCGCTCTTCAAAATTGTAGCACTTTGAACCGCATCTACACGGTACTCTGTATAGAAACAAAAAAAAATATATACACATATTATTGTAATACACGTTTCGTTTGTTTTTTTCACGTTGTCATTCATATGTTAACAGACATTGAGTATATGAATTGAAGTTTTGTTCCTTTGCTTGACGTATACCGGGGCTTAGTCATAGCTTTACAATAAAACCAAAAGAGAAACTACTTGTACCAAAAGACCATAAGTAACAGTTATCGAGTGACGAAAGTTGAACGAAAAATCAATAAATATCCGAGAGTGTAAGTATATGCAAATTTGAAGCAAATAATAGTTGTCAAGTAGCACACAGAAAGAAATTAAAAGTGCGAAAGAGAGAGAGAGAGAAAACAAAAAACAAAAAAAATTATTACAGTATGAATAACTATCTCATTTTCGGAGAAAAAAATGCAATGAGAGAATGAATGCTTGCGTGTGCGTGGAAAAAAAAGGTATCGAACGATTTGGAATTAAGAAAACAAAAACAAAAAAAAGAAAATTGTATATTTCGTAAAGCTGTGTAATTTAGTGCAAAGGCATTACGACAAATGTATAAATAAATAAATAAAAAAAAAGAAAAGTAACAGACAAATATCGCCGCATTCTTCGGCTCTGTATAAGAACAATATCCTTTATTATCCTTTTTTTTTCTTTTGTCAAATCATCTGTATATATTGTCATAACTAGCGCACTACTGTTAGAATATTATGATTGATAGGGTTCCATTACTATACGAAGAAAAAAAATACATTCTTATTAATACCTAAAAAAAAAGTTGTCTACTTCTCTTGCCTTTACGACCTCTCCATTCCCTTAAAAAATACCCATTTAGTTGTGCGCTTCATCTGATTTAGTTGAAAAAAAAGCCTCACGCCATTACCAATTAAATACCGAGTAAGAAACACAGCTGAAAAATAAGCTTGTCTCGGGGTGCACGGAGCCAGGTAAGTATGCTCGCCTACCACTCGATTGAATTTTTTTAATTAAAAGCTCGAAGCGACTTCCTCTTCATAGCGCGTCGTGATCTAACCAGCTCTGCTTGGCTTAATTTTCCCGGTTACTCATTTGAATGCATATTACTCGCGGAGGGGAAAAAAAAAAACATCGAGACAAAAATACGAAAACAGTGTAGCATACAGCTGCAGGAGAAGTCGATTCTCCCATAGAAGCTCCGTTTCCGGTTGTAAAAAGCGCACGGGGAAACCGATCGGTAGCGCGTCGGGGCGAGAGTAGTTTTAAGGAGAGTTCCAGAGCCATTATAAAGTCTTCACCAAATATAATAACATCCGACATTAGGGAAATGGCCCCTCTCCCTTTTTCTTCCAACTCCAGCCGCGCCGAATCGGCCAAGTTGCCAAAGTGTATAATATAAGCGAAAGACAAGAGGGCACCCTCGATACGCTCTCCCCTGCTATCCAGCCCAGCGGTGTATCGACTCGTAAGGGCTGCACGGACGCGACTAAACGATTTCGCTAGATTGCTTTTTTACTCCGCCTATACCTACACAGCTATACCACCGCTCCTTTTTTTTTTGTTTGATTTCAGTCCCCCAACACGGCGTTATTTGAAATAGTTTCTCCTTTGACGGAGTTTTCGGAAGTTTCAACGTGTTGTGTCGATATCGCTACTGAATAAAGAAAAAAAAAAAAAAAAAGTCTTATGCAAACGAGACTGCATTCAATAACTTTGTCGTTGCTGGTTTATTGCATTAATTTCACAACCATTTGTGGAGCACAACGCTATTTTTTTACACGCATCGGAGCTTCGCTCGGAGTTGGAATAGAAAAACCAAATCTTGAAAAAATACGAAGATTCTGTTCTTCCACCCAAGCTAACGAACACCGAACAACACGATGGTTTTCACGTGTGATTCATGTATGCGCCACGGGGCATAACATCGGTGCGAAAACTTTGCCAATAAAATATTGTTCTCACACGCGAAAGGGGAAAGGTATGAAATTTAAAAAAATTCTCCGCCCCGCTAAGCGAGAAACAAATGACAAGAGGGAGGTTGGCTTCCTTAAATGCCGTTCTCTCGTACTCTTCCGAACTTTCGGCGCTTGCCTCCGCGGATCGTACACGTATATATACGGAGCACATCGAGAGAAAGAGAGGGAAAATTTATTGGGTCTGTTATTGGGTTTCTTTCGATTACACGCTCGACTCGCGCATGAAATTTCGTTTACTCCCTGCACACGTGTACACGTGTATATATATATATATATATATATGTGCGCTCTTTGAGCCCCACCCACGACGGTCTCCGTAATAGCGCTGAAAGAAGAAAAAAAGACGATATGGCTGTACAGAGTTTTCCTTTGGCTGTCGTAAATCAACGAATCGGGAGCAACACCTGCAACAATCGGCAGGTACGGCAAGAAACGCGCCAAAATTGAACCAAAGCAAGACAGCCGGCACCCCTAAACAAAAAGACACAATCCCAAAAGTCGAGGTCACGAAAGTTACAAAACACACGGAGCAAAGATGAAGGAAAACACGAGACGAGATAACATTTCCATCATCGTCGAGCCGCATGCATCTCCAAAAACCAGAGAAAGAGAGACGGACGTGGGGGGGGGGGGGCAAAAGACACTCGCAAGCGTGCGCGATAAGGAAAGTTAATTCTCCGTCCATACGCGAGAAGCGAAATTGGATCCCCGAGCGGTGTGTGACGCGTGTGTACCTACAAGGGGTGCGGGGGTCTGAAAAATATCCCATTAATCATCGTACCTACCTCGTGCACACACACTCGTATATGGAGAGATGGTAGGCTGATTATGTCGCGTGCGCGCGCTCACATAATATATACATGTATATATGCATCCGCAGAGTGTGTGTGTGGGGGGGGGGGGCAAGTGAAAAGGCCGCTTAAAATAATCTACCGCGAAATGAAATCAACGCAGCTCGAGCCACCCCTCGCCCCTTGCTTGCGCCCCGGACAAATGACGGAGAGAATCCTCATCCCCCCCCCTCGCTCGGCGACGCTGGAATTAAAGATCTCGAGATACCGGGGCTGCGGTGTCGTTTTCCTCGGCGTCGCAGGATTAATCGTACCCGTGCGTGTATACGTTGGCTTGAGAAATGACGGTAGCGAAACATCAGCGATTATCATCGATGGAAAATAAATGTACACCCCGTGCGACAAAAGAACAAACCTTCCGAGCGCGCGGGCAAACTCAAAGGGAAGCTTCTTGGCGGGGGAAAGAGAGAGGTCCAAAGGGCTCGCCGGCCCGTGGCGACGTTATGGGCCGCACATCCTTCGCCACGGGTGTATTTCAAGTTTTATGGCTTCGGTGAAACGCGCCTTTCGCGCTCTTCCCTCTCGAGTGTATACGCGGAGGACAAAGTTGCTCGGAGCCCCGCGGAAAAAAGTCAACGCCGAGCGTAACGTACACCGTGGGATACAAGTTTGAAGTTGCAGTAACGGATACGAGAATTCGGCATTTATCCGTTGAGTACAGCACAGCCCCCGACACGCGCCGAAGATCGAGACGTCGAGCACTTGGTCGGGGGAGCTTTTATCGCCTATGCGTGTACAAAAAAATCGTGTTGATTTGAAGTTTCGAGCGCGTGCGAAGCGTCCGAGGGCTTCAGTAAACGCGAAGCGTCGAGGCGGGCGTGAAGTATTCGCAAGCGTACGAGAGCACAGTCGTCTTTGTTAACCTGCCGGTTTTTTCATTATGTACGAGTTTTAGTGTGAAAAGTATGATTGACGTGCTCGTGTGTAATGTCTAGCAGGATTTTTTTTTTTTTTTTTTTTTGCTAAAAAAGTAGTCGCTTTTATAAGAGTTACTTAAATAATCTTGTTGACAATAATCTTTCTGTTTTGGATTCAAGTTTTTGAAAAATATAGTTGGAGCCTAGCGACGAACTGATCCTTTTGTATTTTTCGAGCGCAGAATTTTTACTCTCCGAAAAATAAAAGTTAAAACTGTAATATAAGGGGGGTCGAGTCGCATAAGAACGTATATCTCGTACCTCTTGATTACCCCAAAATAATATATACTCGATGTGTTATCTATGAAACTCTGTGTATGACATCAATTTCGTCGTTGCACACGTCCCACGTAACATCATGTTGTGGGTATCGGGAGGAAACTTGTTAAAATTACACAACATTTTTATAAACGTGGTCTTACTTCTAATCTATAGCACATTCGTGCTATCGTCATCGACTGTATACACTCTTTTTTTTCTCATTTTTCTTTAAAATTGAGAATGTAATGTTATAGGCAAATATTGCTGTTGATATGAATTCCAACTTTTTCTACTCCTTCGAGTCGCCAAAAAGGTCTTATTTAAACTTTTTGTTAACTACCGTATAATGTACTAAACGTAAAATAATCGACAAAAAAAATTGTATTTACGAAAATTTCAGAATATCAAACACATTTTTGGCTCAAACACGTTGTATTTCGTACTCGGTTCGAGTATTTTCACGCGATATCTCCCCGTTTATCATCGAGTTGATAGCAATAGTCTTCAAATGTCGCGTCTTGAACGAAGATTGTGTACCCAAAAAAAAACGAGTAAGAAACACA
>NW_019379703.1:123350-267224 GCF_000648655.2 Copidosoma floridanum
CCATCGAATTGGTGATTTTTAAAAAGTAATCCGGTTATCGGACATCGGTGAAATTCAAAAACCATTTTAGCGCGGCTTCAATTATTCAAGTGCCGCTGTTTTGTGCTCGAGCGTGCGGGCACCTATAAATATTTTCCTAGTCCCTTGGAATAATTGCACCGGCCATCGATTGCTTCCACAGCCGCGGAATAATTAAAACTCGCGTTTCTCCGGACAGAAGCGAATTAAATATATACATCGATCCACACGATCCACCCATTTTCCCTCGAATCTCGGGTGTCATCGATATAATCAATTGGTCGATCAAATCAACGAGCGACTACGACATGCCCACTTTTTTCCGAAATAAATTCATGTACAATCAGTTGGGATTTTCAAGCTGACTCTCGAAATTCGATACTATTCATTAAGAGTCCAATTACCGTGTCAGAGTTGGGCACGATTGAGCTACGGATTTTCAAACACTTTATCAGAAAACTTTTTTATTGATCCATGTTAATATAATACAGATACAACTTTCTTTTTTCTAACAGATAAGTGTAATACATTTTAGACGTTAAATTTTATTGTAAATAATTCGAAATCAAATCTTGAAATATGTATGATAATACTTTCACTCTTTTTTTCTGAAAAATTGTTTTTTCTTTCATATTGACTGATTTTTTTTTTTCATGGAAAAATTTCTGTCAAGCACTGTCATGTGAATAGTAATTAAAAAATTTTTTGCTAGTATATACAATCGATTACCCTAGAAAAATTTTTAAAAAATTGGAAAAATATTTGTGACCAAGTTTCATTACACTAAAGGAATAAGAATCTCATTTTTCGTTCAAATAATTCAATCAACCCAGGTAATCATTCAAAAAAAAAAAAAAAAAAAAACTACCAATAAAAAAAGAACATTTTTGTTGAGTCTTGGCTACACGTCAATGTCAGATAAAGCCTCGACCAGTGGTAATTCGATACTCTGTCGCAGACTCGTGGGCTACGATGAAAAATCGAATATCTCCTTTACCCGAAGTAAAAGCTCAAGCAGCTGAATAATTCCCGCGAAGACCAAGAATGGCCATTTGGACCCACGCGCCGATCAACTTTTCTGACAGTGGCCGCGAAACAAGCATTTCCCATCAGATCGCTCGTCCGTCCCTACACGACCCGTCGCCCGAGTACACAGCCTCGATGGTCTGTCAGTGTTGGTACAGGCGCGCAAACGACTATTATTATTATTATTATTATTGCAGCTCAGCCGATATTGACTTTGTCTTTCCACTACTTCGTCTTGCCATTTAGTTGTAGAGACACACGCAATGAATAGTTTATCGGCAGATTCCCCTTTGCCGACGGAAACGTCTCGAGTCTTTGCTATAATATCACAAACTCGTCTACTTTTCTAAAGTAGATATGTTTAGAGTACACTTTTTATGGAAAACGTGAAGTGCAGCTTGGAGCAAATGTGATTGACTTTATCAGCTACTTTGTTTTTTTTACCATTTGTTTAATTTGATTTATGCGTCAAATTTCAATATTTTCACAATCTTCAAGATTAATGAGTAAGCACCGTCTATCGTACAAAAGTTTCATTACATTAACTTGACTCACAACTCACATTAGCAATGTAAAAAAATTGAACAACTTGATCACGCAATACCGTGTTTCGACATCCAGAAATGTGTTATCGAATGGGTTTTTTTCATTATTGAAAATCATGTGGTCAGATCTCGAGTCTGTATGGGAACCTGATAAAACGTTATCGTACGTCTAGTACTAAGAAACGAGCTCGACGAATCTCGAAGTCCGTGTATCCCAGAGCGTCACAATCTTCGGTTAGAGTAACTCGTATACGCGTAAAATGTCAAAATTTATTAAACTTGCGTCTAATTGTTGCTTTTTCGATTTTGTATTAATATCTTCGTTTTAAATAAAGACAATTTTCGTATTTTTTTTTTTTTAATTTTGAGTGATCTTTAAAACAGTGACCATGAAAGGAATCACTCGATTATCCGTGTTACTTTTAGCTTGCATCAACATTCGAGCAATGGAATCTTCCGTATTTAGTCGTGACATTGAAAGGGGACGAAATTTGTTTGTAGTGGCAAATAAAATGGACAAACTTCACGAGACTTATGTATATGCAAAGTGTAGTATTATCAGCTATTTTGGAAACGATACTTCAACTAACTGTACGGTAACATTTGAAACGCCACGCACCACGAACGAATCGAGCATCAAATTTTGTGATGTACAGTATACCACTGACGAAGGTGTTGAGGAGTTTTTCACATCACCCGTTAAGTTATATCTCCTAGATAACAAGAGGGTCATGTTGCAAATACCGCTTACCACGCATCAAGACAATCATCTCATGAAATACAAGTCGCTGTACAGTTTCATCGACATGAGCACATGTGTTAACAATAACCATTATGTTTTATCGAAAAATTCATTGGTTCAAGTGCCATTGGTGAATCAAGACTCAGTCAAATTCATTTATCACAACACCACGATGTGCGGTAGCTTCAGCAATTGTACGATTAAATTTGACTTTGATGGTAATTATTTTATTAATAAAATTGGTAAATATACGAAATGAATATGAAGGCTTTGTTGACTAAAATACTTGAAAATAAGTAAAATTAGAATAAATATTACTTTGACGAACGAGTAATTTTAATAAAGCACTTTTTTTATTTCCAACAGGCAACAGAAGAGATGATCCAGTTAATTTTGAAGGCAACATACACAGCTTAGATCTGTCAGTAGCTGTACTGCATAACAGTTTTTTCTACCTTAACCGTCCATGGTACGAATACAGCGAGTTTCAGACGCTATTCCACGTCAATCATGCAGGTCGACAGAGGAACCTGACTCGCTTCTTGCCAGACAAGAAATTGATGCTCCATAAAAAAGCATCGATATCATCCAGTAACAATTTTTTCGGATTGGGATGGTCAGTAGACGCCAACAACAACGTATTTTCATTCTTTCAGTACAACGCGAAGGGAAAAGTAAAATTGAATACCACGTTGACGTTAACGATTAAAAAAAATTACACGTGTAGCGGAATATTGTGTTTCTTCTCTATTGAGCCGCACAACACTCACAACGGCGCACTAGCCCGTATTTATAATCTACCCGAAGGTGGGATGCTCGTTTTCCTGGTAAAATGTCCCACTATGGATTGCACTGGTTTTGATGTTGTTAAAATCAACAAGGACAGTAAGTTGGAAGACCAAACAGCAGCAGTAGATGACATTATCAATGATTGTAAGTTACCGCCATTTGAGGATTTGTATATGGACTTTTCGGTGGATGATAAACAATTTTGCATCCACACTGTTTGTACCGTCGAGCGCATAGCTCAGACATTTTCTGTCGGTGATTCTGTAAAGTTACGGAGTAGATGCGTTCCCAGGGAAGGCATTTTTTACTTTCCCGTGAAAATTTGACTGTACGACTATTTGATTAGTTTTCTAGTCAATGTAAAAATAAATAAGTTGTCTGTATGCAAATAGAACATTGTGGCATTTTTTATTTCTCCACAAACCTTTGTACTCCAAAATCGACAACAACATCGCATATATATGTGCATGAGGAGCTTTTCCCAACTACGTAAACATCAACTACAAACGACATTTTTATTTCTATTTTATTGAACAAACAATTCAAGTCCCGAAGTGAATATATGTATGTTTACTTTCGTTCTGCTAGAGTTGTACAGTTCGATAACTTGCTACTCGCAAGAGATTTTGGAAATCACACAATTTTACGATTGCAAGCTCCTTTCCATCCGTACAACCACTCTATACTACTCATTTACGGGATCTTTATAAAACTCTTTTGGCTATTATCACTACTCTTCGTGTAGTTCTTCAACCATTGTCAAATAAAATCAATCCATCAGCTCGAAATGATCTTTTTTTTTTTTTTAAGTAGTGTTATACAAAACAACTAGTTATTGATTCTAATTGAGTAAAACATAAAAAATTTTACGGCGTGTCCTACCTGTAGTGGCCGTACAATATTTTTCATCATTACAAGGAAATTCTCTCTGATTTTTAAGTCAGTTTTATAATATTTTTATCCATAGTAATATTGACTATTCTGTTTTTGCCAAGCTTTTTTTTTATCTTCGGAGCCTCTTACTTCCTCTTCTGCAGTATTGGCGGGTAATGCTCTTTTGTACACGTCATTTCGTGATAAGTAATGTCTGAGTGATTGGAAATATAATGAGCCGTGGACGGGTGTGTGAGACACTATAATACCTTCACAACTTGTACGTCTTTGGTATATAAATATATAATAATAATGTGATCAAGCCATAAAACCAAGCAAGGCCAGTAAATTTGAATAATTGTACAAGCTGTTGGTTCGTTAACATCGAGCAGTGATACAGACAGGAAAATGTCCCGAGTACCTACTGGCTGCTTCAACGCGTATTTTTTTCTGAAGTTTTCACTTGGTATTGTAAGAGATTTTCGTTTGCCATCCATCCCAAAGAAGAAAATAGTTTTTAAGTAAAAACAAAAAAACTATGTTGTAATAAAAAAATATATTCAATTACTCCATTGAAAAAATAACAAAGGTGGCCTTTGGCTCGAACTCATGATTTAAAGATCACTATTCAACATCCATCGAATTGGTGATTTTTAAAAAGTAATCCGGTTATCGGACATCGGTGAAATTCAAAAACCATTTTAGCGCGGCTTCAATTATTCAAGTGCCGCTGTTTTGTGCTCGAGCGTGCGGGCACCTATAAATATTTTCCTAGTCCCTTGGAATAATTGCACCGGCCATCGATTGCTTCCACAGCCGCGGAATAATTAAAACTCGCGTTTCTCCGGACAGAAGCGAATTAAATATATATTCGATCCACACGATCCACCCATTTACCCTCGAATCTCGGGTGTCATCGATATAATCAATTGGTCGATCAAATCAACGAGCGACTACGACATGCCCACTTTTTTCCGAAATAAATTCCTATTGGAATTTTCAAACTGTCTCTCAAAATTAATCGGTACAATTAGTTGGAAGTATTCGTTTGATCAGGTTTTACTTATGTACTGCTGATTAAATTGCATCCAATTATTTTTCACCAATCAAATACCAGAATTTTTCTCTCAATTCAGTGAAAAATAATTTGGATTCGAAAAACAAATGCTTTTGCGTAAGTTACAAATACGTTGCTCTAAAAGTTTTTACTTCTTATACCGGGTAATTCCACAGAAATTGCGATTTTCTATATTTTAGTCTTATAAACGAATGCTTCGAATGGTTTTTCAGCAGAAATCTTTAATTAATGGAGTAAACTTTTTTTTGCTAAATATCTATGTAATATATTGAAAAAATGCATCGTATAGAAGAATAAAAAGGCTTACACGTCATTTGTGTTCATAGACTCAATCAAGCGACCCTTAGGCGCCGGCACGGATCAGACTTTTTTGTATTTTAAAAATGTAAAAAAACACTGATAATTTATTTCAAACTTCAATATTGAATGTTCTTTGTGACAGTATCATATTAAAACTATGTAATGTTGACCATTTCAATTCACATTCAAATTATCTATTGGACGGTTGCAGCTATTTCGAAAAGCCTTATTTATTATTTTCGCAACTTTTGAAAATTCATCATAGAATAATATAATAGTCATTTCATCGGTTTATCCATGTTTTTTCCTAATAAAAAATAAATGGAATTTCTTTTTTCAAGTCACCTGTATAGTTAAAAAAAATGTCACAAGACTAATTATCATTTTTTTATAATTTGTATAAAAAATAAAAATAAATAATGCTAAGCAATAATCTATTTCTATTTTCAACTTCAAAGTATTTAATTTTTCGTAAAATAATCTAATCAAATGATCCAACACGTAGGTACAGGTAATTACGTAATAGAAAAACTGTTAGGCTTTAGAGAAAGAGCTTTTCTCCCAATAAAAAAAAGAACTTTTTTGTTGGAGTCTTGGCCACGCGTCAATGCCAGATAAATCCTCGACCAGTGGTAATGCTATACTCTGTCGCAGACTCGTGGGCTACGATGAAAAATCGAATATCTCCTTTACCCGAAGTAAAAGCTCAAGCAGCTGAATAATTCCCGCGAAGACCAAGAATGGCCATTTGGACCCACGCGCCGATCAACTTTTCTGACAGTGGCCGCGAAACAAGCATTTCCCATCAGATCGCTCGTCCGTCCCTACACGACCCGTGGCCCGAGTACACAGCCTCGATGGTCTGTCAGTGTTGGTACAGGCGCGCAAACGACTATTATTATTATTATTATTATTGCAGCTCAGCCGATATTGACTTTGTCTTTCCGCTACTTCGTCTTGCCATTTAGTTACGACGGGAACATCTCGAGTCTTTGTATATTATGCTTTTTATAAACATGTCTACTTTATCATTTGTAACACTACCTACTAAATGTATAAAAATAAAAAATGTCTGAATTGCTCTGTTTTGTTTTTTTACTATTAGTGTATTCCCATGTACACGTCAAACCTCAATAATATTTGTACAATCCGTAAGAGTTACGAGTAAGGACATTTTTTACCGCTAATTTTATTACTGTATGGGACAAGGTAACGTTAATAATAACACTGATTTTCACCCTTCTTTCTCATTCATCTACTTATACATCAAAGCTTAAACCTCTGCTCTCTATCCATTTTAACTTGAGCTAATACTTGCGACCTCACCATCATTTTACTTAATTTGTACTTTTATTTTTGATTTTTTTGGCTACCCCTCAATTATTATATCCTTGATCTCAAATGTTAATTTACTTTTGTAAACTAATCTGTATACTGATGCGTTTTAATATACACTGTAAAATTACAATTTGGACCCATACGTGGTTACACCACATGGTTTAATAAATGTTACTTTTACGTACGGTTCTTTTTTTTTGGTTTTTTTACAGCTTCATCTTGTAACAATGTATTCCAAAACCCAAAGCTACAAGTAGATTTTTCTCATTGAAAAAAATATAGTAAGATCTCAAGTCGGACACATAAGGTGCGAGACAATCATTATTTGTCTAGCGCTAAACAATGGACGTACGTTTTAGTCCACGTCTCTTAGAGTGTCACAACTTAAGGTCAGAATAACTTGTACCTACACGTAAAAATAAAATATGTATTACAACTGTGTCTTTTACGTGTTGACCTTTTGGATTTATTTTCAAAGTAACGTAAGATACAATTTTATCTCACCGCAACACTAGCATGTACACATGCATGTCTGTACAAATTTTTATTAAATAGATTTTTGCAAGATCTTAGCTGGTATAAAAACGCGATGAAACACTATTGTGAGTACAGTAAGAAAAATACAGCTCGACAAATCTGTACACCTCGCAGTTCCACAAATTTCAGGGAAAGTATTTAGTACACGTACTTATTAATTAAAAATACATTTTACATTTTACATTTTTTTGTCAAATGTTAAATTTTCAACTCAACATTATTGTAATCATTCAATTTCATTATGATTTTCAACTTGTCAAAATTTTTGAGTATTATTAAACAATAATAGAAAACAAGATATTCTACGATGAAGATGGTTATCGAATTACTCGTGTTACTTTTAGCTTGCATAAATATTCGAGCAATGGAATCTTCCGTATTTAGTCGTGACATTGTAAGGGGGCGAAATTTGCTTGTAGTGGCAAATAAAATTGGCAAACTTAATGAGACTTTTGTGTATTCGAAGTGCAGTAATACTGACGATTGGGGAAATGAAACTATGGCGAACTGCACATTAACGTTTGAAACGCCACGTACTGCAAACGAATCAAGCATACAATTTTGTAATGTAAACTATACAGCTGAAAATGGCGTTAAAGAGTTTTTTGCGCCACCAGTAAAGTTATATCTTCTTGATGACTCAAGAGTCATTCTGCAAATGCTCATTTCAAAAAGCTCATTTTACTTCAAGAGCCAATAATTTATCAAGATTCGGTTAAATTAATCAATTATAAGACCGATTTATGTGGCAGTTCCAACCTCTGTGCAATTGGATTTGATGTTGATGGTAATGATATAGTGTATTATTATTTACTTAATTTATTTCATAGATTTGGCGGATAAAAATTACAACTGAATGTTAATTGTTTAGCTTAACTGTTATTACAAAATGATGAAAATATACGTTTATCTAAAACGTTTTTTAAACCACAATCACATAAATCAATAATTTGTTTTTTCATGTCCAACAGGCAACAGAAGAGATCATCCAGTCAACATTGAAAGAAACATAGATAGTTCTGATCTATCAGGAGCTGTATCAAATAATGGTTTTTTTTTATATTGGCCCACAGTGGTATGAGTCTGATCGATATTATACGCTATTTTTTGTTGATCGTGCAGGCCAACAAAAAAATCTTACTAGATTTTCGGTATTTGAGAATTTCATGTTGAATAGAAAACCATTGATTTCGTCAAGTAATAAGCATTTCGGAGTAGGTTGGTCCATGGGTCCCAAAATATTTTCTTTTGTGTAATACGATGACGAAAATAACGTGAAATTCAATACAACATTCAAACATAACGACATGAATACTTGTATTGGATCATCTTGTGCTCATACTTATATCTATAGAAAAGATGTAAATGACGCACTATCCCGTATTTATAATTTACCAGGTGGTGGAATGCTCATTTTCTTAATGAAGTGTCACATTTCCGAGTGCACTGGTTTCGATGTTATTAAAACCGATAAAGCCGGCCACATTGTTGGACACACGACAGTAAATGACGTTTTTAATTATTGTCGAACACCTATAATAGACGATTTGTTTATAGACTTTTCAGTAGATGATAAACAATTTTGTACCCACACTGTTTGTAGCATTGAGCGCACAGCTCAGACGTTTTATTTTGAAGACTCATCTGTAAAGTTACGAAGTAAATGCGTACCAAAGCATGGTATTTTCGGCTTTCCTATTTAATTTGAACATAACTGTAATTAAATAAGTTTAAGATAATTAAGTTATATTAAAAACATAAAAATAAATCGAAATTTTTCTGCAAATTGTACCAATTTTTATTTCCTTTAAATCCCATTGTCATAATCGGCAAAAATAATTGTACACATGTGTAGTTGATTAGACTAATCATAGAAACTACATCAAACAATATTTATATCCCTATTTTATTGCGCAAATGTTTAAAGTCTTAAAGCTACAGTTTTTGAATGGTCAAATATATATTTAAAATACACTATTTTTCTTGAGGTTTCAACAAACACATGAATTAAAAACTTATGCGTGCTCTGCATGTTTTACCGTGACCAGGTAATTCATTGCAGGGTAAACCTTCCAAAAAGGTTTATTTTATAGTTTTATTGAAATATCTTTGAAAAAAAGTACATTGGACTGTTGAATTTAAATTGAGTATGGGACCTTTTGATATTTTTTGTAGCTATACTATCGCGATTCTTTGTGCAGTCCTCCAACTATACTGTACGATTTTAATTTACCCGCAATTCATCAATTCATAAACATGATTGTGTTTAAATTATTACAACAAAAATGATGTAGTTATTGATTCAAACACAGTAAAATTATTCATTTTTGCGACATGTCTTACCCATGATACATCCTCTCTATCATTATTAGGTCATTCTCCCTTCCTTTGAAATCAATTTTATATTTCTTGTGTGAAAATATTAATTATTCTACTATAGCCAAACTTTTTGTTATCTTCGAAGCTCCTTTCTTCCACTTTATTTGCTCTATTGGCGGGATAATGCATGCCTGTCCAATATGTATGTCATTGGCAATGCACTATTGTACACGTCATTTCGTTACAAGTAGTTTCTGAGTAAGTAAGAATATTACGGACGGGTGTGCTGGACCAAATTCTTTCCGTGGTCTGCTTAACCTTCTTGGTTAGATAATCCCTTGTTTTTTTTTTTTTTTTTTTTTTTTTTTTTAAAAACTGTATGTGACCGTGCGACAACCCTCTTCTTTGAACTAAATTTTTATTTCCACTAGCAAAATAATTGTGTCCGCTTCGTATACTTTCCACCTTATACTTGGGCAGTGTACATCTGTCTCGAAAATAAAACGTCCCCAAGTGAAGCGCCATTCCTCATCGCCAATAACGAACGGCTATTATTCTCCCAATGTAAATTTAAGACAAAAGGAGGCAAGAGAAAATTACCTCCTCGAGAGTGTACTACGGAGTACAGATGAAGAAAAACGAGGCGGAAAAAAAAAAGAAACTCATGCTAATGTCCGGAGCACTCGCTGGCAGGGCCGCCAATATGTACGTAGGTACGTATTAACAATCGTTAGCGGCTCCCGTTCGAACCGACGGCGCCAAACTCCGGGCCAATTAAAGTACCGGAGGGCACCGCCGAATCCTCGGCCCCGTTTTTCCCAAGATTATTCCACGAAACTGCCCTCCACTCCCCGTGTAAATTAATTGGCGCTCCAGTTTAACGGGAAGGCGATTCCAGTTGGTCCGAAGCGAAATATTGATTAATTTTAATTAGTCGCCTCCTGTCTTTGCTCTTTTTTTCCCCCTCCTCCTTCCTCGGCCGCGCACGGAGCAAACGAGGATTTCAGGTTTTCCAGGCCGCACTACTTTCGGGCGCCTCCGGCTTTACTCGACACGGAGACGTTGATTTTAATTGACCCGGTCAGCGCGTATTTTCAGCCCCGATCGACCTTGCACTCGCAGGTTGCGCTAAATCTGACACAATATTTTTGCACGAGACCTTGGATATCCGCGCGCACAGCCCAAGCGAGAGCATTAAAAACGCAGGGAGGAGATCTCGTGTACCAAAGTAGCTACGGTGCGGTGTGTCTTTAAAACCCGGCAAGAGAAAAAAAAAAAAACGAGGTCGCGCAGGAGATAGGGGGGGGGGACACCGAGAAAGAAGTTGAGGCGGGAGCTCGTGTAATGCAGGGTAATGCCTCGGCACTTAGCGGAGTATAAATAAGCGTTAAATCCGTGCTCGGAGGCCTTAATCTGTATTTTTCTCCCTTCCCGCGGGGCTTTCTCGGGAATACATTATCACCCGGGCCGGGGGACTTTATCGTTCGGCCGATAAAGACCTCCGCGAGCGCCGGGAAAAAGTATACGGGGGATGTTTAAGGGTATACATAGGGTGTACAGGACCTGCTGTCGCACCTCATTGCGAAGCTTATACAGCCGCGGCTAATCTTTGTAATCTGTCGCGCGGTGGTTTCACCTCGTGGAGATGATATTTCCCAGCACGTGGGCGTACCATATTGCGGACAAAAGTGGTATTTGAAAGGGGGAAAAAAAAAATAGCGTGATCTCGGCGCTATCTGCGTCCGTCAGAGTTGATTAGTTTCAATTTTGCGTATCCCCAAATGTAGGTTTTTTTTTTTTATCAGCGGGCGAAAGACGGAGCTCGAGCCAGTCGCCCGAATCCGATCAGTTTGAGTACAATCGCCGAGCGTACCACAACTGGTGAGTTGCTTCTCCTCTTTTTACGCAAGCCCCTTTTATTTTTCTCTCGCAAAATATAACTTAAAACTCAGTTCACAATCGAAAAGTTATGAAATATCAGTACCAAATGCATGATTTTCCCAACTAATTATTTGGGCCGATATGAATTTCCAAGCGTTACATTCAAATTCAAATTAAATAAAAATTTCAAAGTGATTTGTACATTATGTATGATTTCGACTATTGATGAAATTAATGAAAATCGGCAAAAGTAGCGCCCTGCTTTCACTCGATTCGCATTACATAAGTAATCTCGGCGTTGAGGAAAAAAAAAATCCGAGGTCGCGATAAGTCCCCAAGTAACAGTTGCGGAATCGAGATACGAGGCGCTTCCCTTACATAATAACGAGCGCTTCAAGTAAAAGCAACAATAATAATAATAATAATAATAATAATAACGAAAGAAATGATTGACAGTATCCCGCAGAGCGACCATGTTCCGTCTGGTGTTGGTGATGGGGGTGCTCGTCCACTCGGGCNTTATTGTTAAATTAAAATTATAGTGATAATGATGTTGATTATAACAATAATGATAACAATGATGATGATAATACTGTGAAAGATGTTGGATTAGATAACAGTGATTATGATCAAGAGGAGCATAATAATAATTATATCGATAACGATGGCAACAATAATAATAATAATAATAATAATAATAACGAAAGAAATGATTGACAGTATCCCGCAGAGCGACCATGTTCCGTCTGGTGTTGGTGATGGGGGTGCTCGTCCACTCGGGCTTGGCCAAGCCCACGGGCAACTGTATGATATTCTGCGACGAGCCTTGGATGGGCGGCTACAATCAAGCTCCGTCGCAGGGCTCGTACTACGGCTACAACCCCCGAGGGAGCTACGGCCAGCCCAGCGCCAGGATCCAGAGCCCCCGTGACATCGGCTACGTCCAGCCGGGCAACTACTACCCACCCGGGCCCAGCTACGGCAGACTCCAGGGCCCCCCGATGCCCCAGCTCGAGGCCCTCTTCCACCAAACCGCGAGCCAGAGCAGCCAGAGCAGCAGCTCATCCACCGGCTACATCCGCCAGTACCCCGGCATCAACCCCGGGCCCGCCGTCCAACAGGAGCCCCTCCGCCGAAGCCCCGCCAAGCTCTGCGCCAACGAGTACAACGACCCGTGCTACTAGCCCGCACCCCCTCGACTCGACAACGGCCGATCACGTCAAATGGATTATGTATATATACACCCCGACAAATAAATACAACCATCGTCATATCGTCTGCCACCCCCCCAGATTTTCTTTTTCTCTTTTCACCCCGTATACGTCCATTTAGCCGATTCCTCTGTGCGTCTATATACATACATACTAGGCAAGTTTCCGAGCATCAGTGCGATTATCGTTACAGCCGACGAGTTGGTTAATCTGCGGGGGCCGTAGGAATTAATGTTACAGCCACTCGTGGCCCGTCAGTGGTTGTACCTCGACCCACGCAAAGATCACGCTTGGCTGGCCAACTTTTTGGACCACTGTACAATCGTACATGTTCCCTTGAAAGGCGCTTTGATTTTGGTGCAGCGACAACAGGCGGATGTATACGTGTATCATATATATATATATACACCTTTGCATTCCGCTCGTTAACGATATGCACTCGAAGCCTCGCATTCTGGACATGTCGAGATCGCCGGGGATCGCACACACGCACGGAATCCCCCATCGAACGAGGAGGAGGAGGAGGAGGAGGAGGGATTTGACGGAGCGTCGTGAAAATTTATCGTCCGGTGGCACGGTATGCAAGGCAAGTGCCTCGGATTGACGACGTCGTTGGCGTCGTTTGAGCGCCTGGCACATACGTATATATACAAACACACAATGGAAAACGACGCGACGCATTTCTCGAGTTATTGAGAAATCGCTTTGGGGATGAACGGGGAAATAAGTATACCACGCACAGCAACCATCGGGGGATTGAATGTATACGGGGCCCACTAAACGCAAATCGAACGAGATAATCCAAAAGTTGGCGATGAGGGGGGGGGGGGGGAAGAAAAACACACAAGTCGTACAAGCTCTGAGAGCACACACACACACACACATTGGAAGGATGTAGGAGCTGCGGGGAACAATGTCTTGTCGGTTAGCCCCGTGGGGTGTAACGGACGACGACTCGCGGCCAAAGAGTCGTTAGACCTTGGCTCCCCTTCGTGTCCGCCTCCTCCTGCTCCCTTTCCATTTCCTCGCTAACTAACTGCGGGAGCCGTACGTGCGCGTTTGGATATGTGTGAGTGTGTGTTGGGTCGTTCGTTTTGCGGATAATTGCCAAAAGCGACGAGGGAGAGAAGTCGAAGTATGCGCGCGAGGGAGGGGGGGGGGTTGTGCAGACAGACGGGCAGAGAGAGAGAGACAGAGAGAGAAGCGGAGCGGATTTGAAGATGCCGACGTGAGCGCCGGTGCTTGTGGCGAGGGTTACGACCCGTTGGCGATGGTTTCCCACAGGAGGTGGCTTGTGGCTCGTCATTCGAGAGTAATCTTCCGCCGAGCGCTTGTACTTACACGGCCCGGGTCTTTTAATTTCACGCGCGGGACCGAACCGAATAGCGTCGCTACGACGGTGCGTTTAAACATCGAAATGGACTTTCTTTTCTTTTTCTTTCTTTTTTTTTTTTTTTTTTTTTTTTTTTTTTTTTTTTTTTCTTTTTCCGTGCAGCTAGAGGTAGAACAGATCAATCGCGCCAACGGAACCATATGGCGTAATTTTAGATGACGGAAACGATTGACGTTCGGATTTACGACAGTGTCACTCGAGCATCGTTATGTCATGTAAGGCAGTGTTGTTAAAAATACTTTCGATAGCTTATCAAAGAGATACGACGAAAGCCGTTGATTTATCTACGGAGGGCCAGCATAGCGTTAGCGAATGTAAACGATGTATCGTTGATTGCGTGACGTACAACGAAATATAAAAAATTATTTTTGCCAACTGTACCTCAAGTATGTGTGCAGAGTATCAATTTTTGAATTACACTTTTGATATTTGAAAATATATGGCTTGAAAACCCCAATGGAAAACGCTCTGTATATTATATGCTCTTTGGCTCTTTACCCCTGAAAGTGCAAAATCTGCAACACCTGTACTCCTTTACACAGTGAAACCAAAATGAAGATTTCTAATAAACAATCCATACGTATAGGTACAACTCTTGCCTCAGACATATGCGCACCACATGGGAATGATCCGCGAGTGGTGCAGGGACTCTGGATGTAATTATCATCGATCAGCCTTCTTTTCAGAAGCGCGAAGTATAATCGTCACCGCAACGTTCCTTGGTTTCGGACGGTTGGTCCGCGAGGAGCTACTCTTTTCGGTAAAATTCTATAGGCCCGGCGCGCAAGAGGAGGAGGGGGAGGGCCATAATTCAATCCTCGGGCAATTGGCGCGCGCTCGGAAAGGACGGTAATTGCTCCCGGCAGCCATCTCGAACGTAATCGGGCGAGATGATCGCGTATCTTACGACTTGATTGCTCGTCATTGAGGAGAATGCGTTTACGCCACCCCCGAGAGACGAGGTCTCATCTGTCGCTCGCGTCTCGAGGTCGCGGCAACACCACCCTACCTTCCGTTTTAATTTCGATGCCGGGATGAAATCGTTCCTACGTACCGGTTTTGGGTGGATTCGACACGTCGGAGGAATAAAAATTGAGCGATTTGTCGAAGAAGAGAAAAAAATACAAGTTGGTCGAGTTGTAAGCGAAAAGCGTGCAGATAAGCAAAGTGAGACGCGTCAAGACAGCCGTGGGATAACGAGACGCGAGGGAAATGACGAGGGGGGGGGGTGTCCCCCAACACTCCAGCGAAACGAGGGGGTTCGAAGTTTCGAGTCTTACGTCGTCGAGATAATGGATGACAAATTGTAACGACGGATTTCGAATGCGTAATGCGCGCCTGCCGATGCTCGGGCTCGTCGTTTTACTTATCAGGCTCGCGCGAGTACGTATACAATAGTTACGTTGCGTCGGGGCCTCGTTAAGCAGACAATCGTGGGATTGATTTGGGTTTATCAATGAACGATTCGAACCGAGACGGGTGAACAAAGTAGCCAGAAAATCTCTCTCCGCACCTGTCGTATAATCACGCTGTCGCTTCGTGCAGGACGCCTCGGCGAGGTGACAATAGATGTAACCTTAAAAAAAAGGAAGAGACGGACAAAAAGATGTTTTAAGGAACAAAAAATAATGAGGCGAGAAGCGCGTATTGTGCGTCGAGAAAATTAATTTTGCGGGCCGAACAAAACGCTAATTCCACCACTCAAAGGCTTCCACTTAAAAAAAAAAACTTTCAATCCAAGGATCCCCGCTGTACAATCGCGTGTAATTTGCTTTCTCCTCGGGAAGAGGGATGATTTTTGTCCCCGTCGAGCTTTGAAAGCGCACCGCTTCGCGCTCAATCGGCCCAAAAAGTTGTTCCTCCGAGCGAGAGCTGCCGGGATTTTAAAAGCGCTAATTATCGGGGGACCATGTGGCTGTTGGAGCCCGTTTCAAGCGAAGCTTAAAGTTTGAATGGGAGAGAGAGAGAGAGTGGGTATTTTGCAGATAAAGTTTTTCATCCCCGGGCCAACCTCGTCAAGTTGAGAACTGGCAATTAATTCGCTCGCAAATCTCTAAATTATTCAGGACCTAATAATGTGTCCCAGATATTTATAAAAGCGAGCCCTGACGTCGAGTGCTCGCCACCGGCAGCTCCGACCTCGATAATTAGCGCTCTCGGGAACTTTTGTAGAAAAGCGCGGTCGAGCCGGGTATACATATATTTATATGTATGTATATGGGTATACAAGAGAAGGAAATTGCTAATTAACGGGGCATTTTCACCTTTGTCGAATAATAACGCTAATAACCAAGCTATGCCGTAATATTTCGGAGCTTCCGGATTTATTAACGGATTCCCCATTCATTATCAACGAGGCTCCAACAAAATCTCCACCGATGGAACCATCATTGTCTCCGCGAAATTATGTTCCAGGCAAAAGTAGACAGGGGTGTAACGGTGTCGTGGACTCGAGGTGAAATTCATATCGGGTCGAGGCTTGAACGGAGGAATAAAGTGGACGCGAGAAAAACACGTCATGTACACCGAGTTGTGCGGTATAATGCAGAGGCGCACCGGGCAAAGGGAGATAAGCAAGACGGGGGTCCCGTACCAGCGGAGAAGGTCATAATTGGAGATGAGAGTCCGGTCTCGCGAAATTACGAACCAGACACCCTGCCTTCCCTCGCGAGTTCACTCTCGGCAGCTTCATTTAACAGTCCTTGTTTATAAACTGAAACAGGACTCGCGCCGCGTAATACAGCTCCGCTTCTAATTACCGGGAGAGCACCGCTCTTTCGTCGCTTAATTTCCCCCCCCCACCCCCGCGCTCCCCGTTTTTTCCTCCAATTTTGCATTTAATGCGCCCGAGTCTCTCTCTCTGCGGCCGGCGGCGCTCAAGTTCCGTCTCGAATTAATCACTCCACGCCGACTCTCCTGCTCAGTGGTGCCGATTGTTCCTTGGGCACGGCCGCGTTAAAAACCTAATAAATGGCCGGGAAAGCAAGCCGATAATTAACTCTTTCGGGGATAAAAGGACCAGCGCTCCGGCTACTCGAGAGATGGCTAATTAATTTAATTACCGCCTCTGCAGATTTCCAGCTCCGGCGTTTAGCTCCCCGCAACTCGAGAGTTTCGCCTGCTCGTGCTTTTTGTACTTGCTCCTCTTCCCCCGATGCAATTTTCATTTTTTGTCGGATCGCTTCGGCTCCTTGGGGTTGAGAAATCACTCGCAGTGAAACAGGTCGGCGTTTGGTCAGACGGGCGCAATGACTCGCGAGGAAAGTTTTATGCGCTTACCTATAGGCATGTACGCTCGTGAGTAGGAAAATTTCAAGTGTACACGACAAACGAGGGATAGAGCCGCAGTCGTATCGCCAACGACTTGCCAGCTCCTTCTCTCCTCCGTCCGCCACCACGCCGAGACTCTATAGAGATGCTATCTCTATTTCATTAACATTATTCTCCGCGCTGGCGCCTCATCCCTTCCATGTATATATGTACATATACATGTACACTCGAGAGCAGCTCGGCTCCCTCTTCGATACGTATACTCCTCCTTGGATACGCGGCGCAAACTTTCATCAGCGGTATATAGTATATACGTGGGGGGCGTGTTTCGGGAAAAAAAATTTTTGCCTTTGTTGCATTAATTGGGCCGAGGCGAGTGATTGATCGCCGGCCGCTCTTTGTTCCGCTTCGAGGGGAACAATCGTTCCGTTCTCTCTCTCTCTCTTGGTCTGAAAGACGCGGGCACTGGATGTAATTGAATTTAATATTACCGGGTTGTACCGCTCGAGACGCTCTCGCTGCGTCTTATTGTTACTTTCCCCGCCGAGGTGTTATTAGTTTTGTCGAACACCGCTCCCCTTCCTAACTTAGGCTTGTTGGTGTTTTTCCACGGGGATGTTGTATAAAAAATCATACTTTTGAGCCGATTGAGGATGAGAGGGCCCTTGTGAAACTAATACCCACTTTTGGGCGGAAAAGTCTGTTAATAAAAAGAGGGGGCCGTACGAAAAAAAAAAAAAAAAAAAAAGTTTCCTCCGACCGCGCGAGATATGCAAATCCCGGGCCGTAATCGTTAGGACGAGAAATCCGTAAAAGGCCTCGGTGCTGCAGTGGGAGTGCACTCGAGTTGGCTCGCGTGTAAAACTGCGCAAATCCCCAGGGGAGGGCCAATTAATGGCGTTACAAGATCGAAGGGAAAAAGTGAGGAGGAGTTTTGGGGCGGGAGGGAAAAAAAGGTACAAATCCGATTAAACAACGGTGGCATTAAAAAATAAAAAAGGGGGATTTTCGGCGTTCGGAGCACACCAGAGTATAATCCGGGCGGGATTTTAATGCCGTCAATATTAAATACTCGGGCAATCGTCGATGAAGCGGACCGTGAAAAACCACCGCGGTGCAGTCCATCTGGCAAAAGGCAGCTCAGCGGGAGTAGCGTAAAAAAACGAGCCCGCCGGAATAACGCGATTTCCCCGGTGGGTGGGGTTAAAAAGAGAGCGGCTCGTGGAAAGTGAATGATAAATCAAAGGAGCTCCCAGGCCCTTATCGTTAGTCCTGGTTTGGCGTTATAATCCGACCACTGGACAGTTGGAACAAAAAAAAAGAGGCTGCAGAGGCTGGCGGAACAGAGAGACCCACGGTAACTGCGATGCAGTGGCACATGAAAATGAGAAAAAGAGGAAGTAGCGCATGTATATATATACGTATAGCGGGAAGGAGGAGGGCGAAATGGCCCGGAATTCAATAGCAACAAACTCTGGGCGGGTATTATTCGGCAGTAAAATTTTATTTCTCAAACATTTATCGGAGCCCGGTGCTTCTGTACGGCGGAGGGGTCTATTGGCCACGGGTGGACGGAAAAAGAAAAAAAGGGCATACGGCTAATGCTCGAGAAAATGGACCGGTCGTTGTTGTTTTTTTTTTTTTTCCATCATCCTTTTTTCAAATGCATGTACATGCGAGCTTAAATTGTCGTATTTTCACAATGATAAAAGTAAAAAAATGAAAAAACGATGGGATCGGAAAATTTGAAAGCGCGCCGAGTCGATACAACCCGAGCAAAAGCACGATACAAAACCCGGTGAAAAACGCGAGGGAAAAAAAAAATTTCAAAGCCAAAGCGGGACAGAAAACACGAGTTGTCCGGGTATAGAAAAAAACGCGGGGAAGGGGGGAAGATAGAAAAAGGCGCAGAAACAAACGACAACGCGCTCGTGTCCGTGCGGCTGTTATATTTTGATAACGACAAATTATTGTCACGAAAAAGAGCAGGCGAGCGAGAGGAAGAGAGAACGGGCTATCGGACGTGTCCGGCGCGCTAATCTCCCGATATTTTAGCGGATTTATACTCTCGGCGCGCCGCCGTGCGGGTACACGTATACATATACACGTCTAATGGATCGAGGAAAAGCTCGACCGGGCTTTCGCAGCCTGACACGTTTACATTCACCAGCCGGGCTCTCCCCCGTGCTCCCTTTTTTTCTATACTGTCGAAACGCAGATAGATACGCTTTTGATTTAATATTCAGTAAAAAAAAAAAAAAAAAAAAAAAAAAAAAAAGGATTTCTATACGATGAATCAACGGCTGCGAAGAGCGACTCGAAGAATCAATTAATCAAGGGTCCTCTTTTTCTCCCGTATCATACCTCGTAAAGGCAGGTGTAGCATTAAAGTCACAACAGGCACACATGGAATATTCAAAATCATAAACGTCGTGTGTTTCCGCGCGCAGTGCAGTTTGCGAGACGAGGCACACCTGATCCCCGACCGGCTAAATTGACGCTCTAATCTGCCATAACTCAGGATTAAGCTCCGAAAGTGCGACGCGCGAGAGGGACGGGAGAAAAGCTTTGCCCGTATAACTACACACGGTAGCACCTATACGCTCTGCTCGTGTTACACATGTGGAGTTGCTCTTGAGACTGGAAGGACATTAACGGAAGCTGGTCCTGGCCATTAATTGGACCATTCGACTATCGATTAGCTATACACAAGTAACCATTTTTTTTTCTCAATCAGTTTAAAACTCGAGTCGTGTGTAAGATGTGCTCCAAGGTACACAGTTTTGCTCGTCGAAGCAAACGAAATCAAAAACACACGGAGCTTGCGAGAATCTTCCTGTCCGGGAGTACCACTACCACCAATATACATCCTCGGCTTCATGTTTCAGCAATCGTATGCGGTAATCTCTCGAGCAGCAGGGACTCTTAGGTGCAGTAAAGCGCGCCATTTCGCCTCATTGTTACTGCGACTCCGGCCTCCCCTCTGCTGCTCTATACCCAACTACATTATTATATAGATGTACAACGGAGAGAGAGACAGAGAGAGAGAGGAAGGGAGCCCCGGCCCTGCGTCTGGCGTTTATGACGCCACCGAGGAGTTAAGATCTCGTTACGAGGAGAAGCCCCGAATAAAAGAGCCTCGAGCCTGCTGTACCGCAGCTCCACGGCAGACGCAACTTCTTCTCCACCCCTCCTTCCGATAGTCGCTTGTCTCCTGCAGTTCCCTCTGTCGTTGTATCTTTCCACATGTAGGTACATATGTATATACACCGAGTGAGTATCTCCTTTTTGCGCTCGAATGATAAATATTTCCGATTTTTGCGAGCAAAGGGTCGGGGAACAACAGGACTCGAGGGCCACACGATGCACAATTGGGCCTTATTTCGACTGCGCCACCGAGTGGGCTGGGGTTTTTCCATTGGCCGTGCGAAAGAAAGACTTTTTCTCACTTTGGGGGCTATTTTCGATCATCAGGGGACGTTTTTTTCCTTTTACATGAGGCGTTGGGAGGTATGAGGAGAAGCGGGACTAATCCCCGGTCATAAGTCTCGAAGCGGAGTCGTGCGTCATACCCATACGCGCGAAGGAAGCGCAAACACGCGGCTCGCGGAAAAAATCCCTTGGCCAAACAGCCGGGCCGAATTTACGGCTTGCGCCGGAAGTTTTTAATCGGCTTTGTCGCGCTCGAAGATCTGCGAGGGAAAAAGCGAAAAAAAAGAAAAACGGCACTTTGTATACGATCGGTTTATATCGTGTAATAAAATTCCGGTATTTTGCAAATAAGAAAAAAGAATAGGAACAAGTGAGTCATATAAACAATGAAATGACATTGGTGTCGTACGTGAGTAAAGAAAGATCACATCTTGCCAAAGTACCGATAAAACGCGCCGACGTTTATATAAAGCTGTGCGCGACGATTGTCACCCGCAACGTTTCGTTCCTTTGATTTTTGTGCTCGTGTTTACGTCCTCTCGTGACTCTCTTATCGGGGCCGAGTGAGCCATTTTGCCCACTCGCCGAGGCCGTAAAAAAAAGCATCGAAACTTGATCCTTATACGTCCAATTTGGGATAAAGAACATGTATGAGGTACCCTTTGTTGCTGAAAATTAAAAATACTCCCAATCGGCAAATATAGGGAACAATGAGACACTCGACCTGGCAAAAGAAAAAAAAAAAAATGACAGAATCCCTGGTTCTTTGGACACAGTGCGGAGACCCAAAAAGCCTCGGCGAGGACTTTTCGCAAAAGGGTTGAGAGCGATGCTATGATTCCGGAATCTTCCCAAAAGCTCCTTTCCGTGGAGTCGCGGAGCAAGTAAGACGCAGAGGGAGGGAGAAGCATCCCAAACGCTCTCGGGAGGTATGTTAATTAACGGTATAAGCTTTTGCGAAATACGAGAGGGATGGAGGGAGGGAGACGCCTTTACACAACGACTAATTAGCGGGAGCCGCTTCTCCGGTATTCGGGCTATTTACGTCGTCGTTTTCCTCCTCTCATCCCTCAGAGCTTTTATGCTCCGTTTTTTTTTTTTTTTTTTTTTTTTTTTTTTTTTTTTTTTTTTTTTTTTTTNTTTTTTTTTTTCATTTTATTTTAGTTAATTTTAGCTTCGTTTTACATGTTACTCTCCCTCGGAACGACAGTGCCGTGCGCTTTTCATTCCACAGCGTGAACTAGATCGTCTTCATTTAATCGTCGCTCGCGGCAGGTCACGATGGGACGAACAAACACTGAAAGCTCGGTGTATTTATAAAACCTTTCCCCGTTACCTTATAAATTCGCAGTACAAAAGCGCAATCGAAAGAAACACAAATCTCGTGTACCTACCCACTCGCACAACCGTATACAATTGGAGTGCATATTGGTATGGAATTAAATGGCAAAATCAGGTCACGGGTTGAAAAAAAAGCACAAAACTGAGTTGAAGGTGTTCTTCTTTCGCCCACTTTGTTTGCGAATCACGACAAATAATTTCGTTTACGGGCCGTACGACGAGCGACGTTTTTCTCCTACTCGTGGCTGCCGAGGGAAAAACTCGATAGAGAGGTCGTATTGTGCGCGCCATCGGGGCGATAAAAACGATTCGTAAAAATCGTGTTACTGCACGGCAATGTAGGTCTATAAGTATACCGAAATGGACGTAGTATAACTTACGGAGGAAACGAAATGGGATCAGCCTGTATCCACTCGATCGGGGATGCGATTTACTAGTTTTAGTGAAGAGGTAATTTCGAATCGATGAGTCGTCGAGTCGTGATCGGTCCAACTTTTTTCAATGGGAAAGCCTCGTTTGCTTTCTTGAACAAAGACCAGAGGTTTAGTTTATAAGCATATATGCAAAGGGCCATGACAATAAGGAAAAATGTACATGTTGTTTAATTTTTTGCTCATCAATTCCTTTTCAAATAAAATGTGTTTGTGAAAAATCCCCGGCGTTACGTTTGTACGTTGTACAATATTATACTTCAACGTTATTTTATTCAATTTTCATCATATTTATCTGCTTAAATGATCAATGTTACCACAGTAAAGTTTGCTTGTTCATCAAATTGACCCTTGTAATTTTTTTTTTTTTCCCCAACGAGTTTGCAAGGCGTTCCGTAAACGATCGCGCGTAAAAGGGAAGGGCAAAGGGAGCTAAGGAAGATATAATGTGTATGTGCAGGAAAAAAAAGGCAGCACTCGGAGAAGGCCTCTTTGGCCTCTCAGTATCGGCGAATAATACAATTAGCCGTCGCAGGTAGAGGGATAAAAATTAATTGGGGCAATAAAGGGTAATCTTTCGGAGGCCGTACAGGGAGACCGCGCGGCTAGGGCGCCGTTTGGATGTTCGACGTAATCATTGTGATGAAAAAAAAAAAAATAATAATAATAATAAAAAATTAATTATTAGTTTAGTATAGCTTTTCCTTGTTTGTTTCTTTTACGCGTCGACATCTCGCGTGCACGTATTATTTTTTATTACAGACATACATACACAATTGAAATAGATATAAAATTACATTTGAAGCGAAGAACAAAGGAGTGTGTAGTTTTTTCGGCAAGTGCGATTTGGAGGTATTACGGGGGATGGAGAAGGGATCCCTGGAACGAGGCCAATGTAACCGAGCGTGCATTATTAACATGTAATTGAATATCGCGAACTTCTCGCCCCCTCTCTCTCTTTCTTTCATGGGAGTGCGCTTGCGATACAGAGTCTGGCCTCCTCCTCCTGGTGTTCCGTCGTGGTAGTAGTAGTAGTATAGAGTCACTCGGGCGCGCCATTGTGCAAAGTCGCGTGCGCAGAGCAAGTTAATTAAGAGCTTCTAATGAAGCAGCCGGCGCCGCAAATGACGAGAGGGAGAGAGAGCCAAACTCACTCTCCGCTTTCTTCTTTGATTTAGCTTTTCCTCCGCTTCCTCTTACTTTTTTGCCCGCTCGTGGCCACTTTTCTTCCACCAAAGTTGTTTTTTCTTCCGACTCTTGTGCCCCCCTGGCTTTTTCCTTTCCGATGTTGCTGTTCCTTTCGACTGTACGCGCGGCAGTTTTCAATCAGATCAAATGTGTGTTGGTCGAGTAAAATTTTTAAGAGTTAAATTCGAAATTCATCAACTAAATAGTCATTCGAGAAATTCAATGCTAGAGTTCATAAGTGATTGATTTATTTCAAGCCTACGGAAGACTGGTATGATGGCTATAAAAATAGCCCATGAATGCAATGTAGATTTCTTAATTGACAGAAAAAATAATAATAATAAGTTGGGTTTTTTTTGGTGACAACGCCACTTCATACATATTTATAAGTAAGGACACCGCGATTAACTATTCTAATGTATACTTGGAAAAGCTCATTTTTTATTTTCATTCGATTTAGTAAAAGTGACTAATTGCTGCCTAAAATACGACTTATATCATATCAAACTGACGAACTCTTACCCCCAAAGTTTTTTTACTTATCGTATACAAATCAAAGATAGCAATGAAGTGTCGAATGTTCAATACACTGTTTGTTCTTTCGAAACATTCGGCACATTGGAGTTATGTTTTGTTAAGTAATTCCCCTCCCTTTAGCCACACGTAGCGAATATCGTCCCGTTTATACTGTATAAAACAAAAAAAGTAATAAAAAATAAAAAGAATTCTATACCAAAATCTGGTTCTTACCAGAAATGTTTGAATTAATAATAAATTAAAACATCGTTAATACAACGTGCACTCAACATTTACATTTATATTTTTCCACTATCTTACACGACTTTGTTCAGATTAGTATTATCTAGAGGCAACAACTGAAAACTATACGTGGCTGCCCGCTTAGCAAATGCGTATTATTAGACTATCATTATACCTCACTAATTACACCACAGAAGTGAAAACAATTTTTGTTTTGTTTCATAATGACTAACTTTTTAAGCGCTCAAGTATACAGATAGTTTTTTTTCATTTCAATACGTGACCATATATCTAAATGCGTAAAAAGTGAGTTGTTGGATGAGTTTTTTGCATTAGTTGCGATATTAACTGATGACGCTGATAGTTAAACAGACGATTGAAAACACGAATAAATTCGTAAAGCAAGTGCTTGGCCAACGCAAAGAGAATAGTTAATCCAAGGATTGAAAACTAAAAAACAAAAAATGTAAGTTCTAGTTTTATAACTAAAAATGTCTCATAGAATTGTTTTGTTTAGTGTGTACTTCCGATGATAGGTGAAGTGGGGGTATAAATATGCCGATTTCGAGGTTAACTCTGTGATGACTTCTTTATTCAATTGATTTTACAAAGTTTCGATGATTGTCGTAGCCATTGTAATTGTCATCAGACACAAACTATGATTTTTTTGGGTTAACTTATCTTACACGTCGGTATATCGTTGATGTAGAGTCAACAGTGCTTGACGCGAAAATTGTAATTTGTCTTCTACGAGAGCCATGTTTGTTACCGAACTGTTCGCAAAGTTGTGAATTCAATTTGATGAAGAACAAATACAGTGACCATCAGAATTTAATATCATAGATTCATTCAAGCCCCTTTTTATTCTGTTCGGTTCTCTTAACAAAATATACCTATATGTATACAGAACCAGTTCTGTTTGGTTCGCTGTATATAGGTATACTTTGCTAAGAGAACTGGACCGAACCAAAAGGGGTTTGAACGAACCTTTTATGAGAGATGCTCTTAGGTTAAGTTTTTGGAAATTACAACTCAGGAATTATTTGAAACAAGTTGAATATCCAAAATACTTATCAACGTGGAATTTTTTCAAGACAAGCTTTTTCATCCTTGAGTTGATTAATATTTATAAAACTCTCTAACAGTAACTACTACGACGGTTCACTGCAGCTGATTTTAACCAGATTTCATGCAGCCACTTCAGACAATGGCGTAAGCAACAGAAACGATACTTGACAGTAATTACTTAAATTATCGTAAATAGATTGACGAAACATTAAGCTTACCTTGAAGACTAACTAATCATTCAACGGAATTACTCACTGATTTTTGTTTGGACATCGACGTTTTTAAGTTTTTAGAATATGATAATTTTACTACTGATGATATTTTAAATATTAACCTGTAATTATTTTAGTAAAAAAAAACATGCAATGCACACTCTGACAGAACAATACACCGTTTTTATTTTTTCTGTTGACAGAAAAGCAACTTTCAAAAAATCAAGCATTCGTTCTTGAACCACAAAACCATTATCATTATTTTTTTTAATCAACGTCATGGATAACAGTCAAGAGCAGAATTGCAGTCATAATATTGGGACGGATAAGAATATTTCAAAAAGTACCTATGATTACGATTTGTGCGGAAAAACATGTACTTCGGTTTCTAAGTTCACGGAAGAAAAACGAATCAACACCAATGAAAAGCCCTGCAGCTATCCCAGATGTTCGGATATACTTCAACATAAACATCATCATCTCCCGGAACATGTGCAAACCCAAACTGATGAAAAGCCCTTCAGCTGCTTCAGATGTTCGGAAACTTTTTCCAAAAAATTCAGCCTTGCGATACACGAGTTGACTCATTCTGATGAGAGACTCTTCAGCTGCTCGAGGTGTCCGAAAACATTTCAACGTAAAGACTATCTAATGGAGCACATGAACACCCATTCTGATGAAAAGCCCTTCAGTTGTTCGAGGTGTTCTGAAGCTTTTTCCAAAAAATTCCGTCTTGCGATACACGAGTTGACTCATTCTGATGAGAGACTCTTCAGCTGCTCGAGGTGTCCGAAAACATTTCAACGTAAAGACTATCTAATGGAGCACATGAACACCCATTCTGATGAAAAGCCCTTCAGCTGCTCGAGGTGTTCTGAAGCTTTTTCCAAAAAATTCCGTCTTGCGATACACGAGTTGACTCATACTGATGAGAAGCTCTTCACCTGCACCGTGTGCTCGAAAACTTTCACCCGCAAAGACAATCTTATGGTACACATGCGAGCCCATACCGGTGAGAAGCTTTTTTTTTGTACGGTGTGTTCAAGAGCTTTTACACTAAAAAAGGATCTCAAGAGACACGAACTGATACATACTAGCGAAAGCTCTTTCAACTGCACCGTGTGTTCCAAGACGTTTCGACGTAAAGACTATCTCACGGAACACATGAAAACCCATACTAAGGAGAAGCCTTTTGCCTGTACGGTATGTTCGAAAAAATTCGCCCGAAACCATCATCTTATTGCTCACATGAGAACCCATACCGACGAGGAACCCTTCAGCTGCATAGTGTGTTTAAAAACTTTTGCCCAAAACAAAATTCTTACCATACACATGCGAACCCATACCGGCGAGAGACCATTTACCTGCACATTATGTTCGAAGGCTTTTACCCTCAAACATAATCTTATCACTCACATGCAACTCCATACCGGTGAGAGACCGTTTCTTTGTACGGTGTGTTCAAGAGCTTTTACACAAAAAAAGTATCTCAAGAGACACGAACTGATACATACTAGCGAAAGCCCTTTCAACTGCACAGTGTGTTCCAAGACGTTTCGACGTAAAGACTATCTCACGGATCACATGAAAACCCATTCTAATGAGAGGGCCTACAGCTGCACAGTGTGTCCCAACACATTTCGACGTAACGAACATCTCACGTATCACATGAAAACCCACTCTAAGAAGAAGCCCTTCGGCTGTACGGTATGTTTGAAAGATTTCAAACAGAAAAAAACTCTGATGAACCATATACAAATCCATGAAAGGGAGACTCCCCGATGCAGCGACGATGAGTCCCCATTAACTTTTGCCCACGGCAATGCAGTTCATCTCGAAAAACATCGAGACATCCACAGCTGTAGACTATGTCCACAAATTTTTAGCCAAGAAGAACATCTCTCAAAGCATGTGGACAATGAACACCCGTACGCGTGCCAACCAGTTTGTGGATACGAGGAATTTGCGAGGCGCAAGGAACAAGTTCGGAATGAAATAGTCAAGTCCCTTCAACGCACCCACAATTGCAGACTATGTCCACGAACCTTCATCCGAGAAGATCAACTCTCAGTGCATGTGGACAATGAACACCCATACGCGTGCCAACCAGTTTGTGGATACGAGGAATTTGTGAGGCGCAAGGAACAAGTTCGGAATGAAATAGTCGAATCCCTTCAACGCACCCACGATTGCAGACTATGTCCACAAACCTTCAGACATGAAGATCAACTCTCAGTGCATGTGGACAATGAACACCCATACGAGTGCCAACCAGTTTGTGGATACGAGGAATTGANTAAAAAAAAAAAAAAAAAAAAAAAAAAAAAAAAAAAAAAAATTAAAACAGCAAACAAGGGGGTATAAATGGGTCATGGGGCCCATGGTAAGAATGAAGTTCTTTAAACATGAGATAAGTATAGACACAATTTCTCAGGTAACAATGGGGTTGCCAGAACTGTTGAATGAACGAAGCTCTATAAAAGTTACTTCTGCATTTATGTAGTTCACTAAAACAAAAACTTGAAAAACGAAAAAAAAAAATAAAAAAACAGTAGCTCAGTACTTACGATGGTTGAACTTCGTGAGTACAGTATTTATGCACGACGTTCTTACGAGGTTCAGCCATCGTGGGTACTGAACTATTGTTTTAAAAAATTTTTTTTTATTCATTTTTCAAGTTTTTGTTTTAGTGATCTACATAAATGCAGTACTAACGTTTATAGAGCTTCGTTCTTTCTACGGGTCTGGCAACCTCCTTGTTACCTGAGAAATTGTGTCTTTACTTATCTTATGTTTAAAGAACTTCGTTCTTACCGAGGGTCCCATGACCCATTTATACCCCCTCATTTGTTGTTTTAATTTTCTTGATATTTTTTTTAATTATTTCATTTTCCGAGCCTTGATCTTCCAATCCGTATATCGATTTGTAGAGTGAAATTATTTCATTCCTGATGTACCATGCTATTAGAGCATAAAATGTGGTATTGTGTCGGGGCCCAACTTTTTCACTTTCCTCCCATCGAGAAAATGTCCTCTCCCAGCTCGTTTACGAGAAAACACGAAACCTATACACGCACGTATCTAAACACGCCTTTCGTAGGGCGACATGACCTTGCGGCATTTGGCTGAAAAGCGCGTGAATCAACGATGAGAGAGTGCAGCGGTAATATAAAGCAGTTGTTGCAGGTGCACGTACAGCTACAAAGTGCGACACATGCTCCGACATACGCACGCGAAGGGCTGCCATGCTGTTGCTTTCGATCCCACACGCACCGTTATATACATATATGTACGTTGGCTGACAGGCAGATGGCTGTACGTGGTAGTCGGGTACGTGGGTGGGCGCGCAAGGACGACACCGCACCGCACGGTTTTCCGGCGATGCGGTTAGCCGCGCTCGTTAACCGCTCCGTAACGCGTTTCGATGCCATAATGCTGTAGCTGCATCTAATACGCGCACACAAAGCTGACAGTGTGCAAATTACACCCACGTCTATATTATACATTATCTCTGTCTTTTCGCATGTTTTAAGCTCGGAGCTATGAAATCGGGGTATAGTTTTGCGGGTTTATCAATGTTAACCATCGTTTAAGTACCTTCAAAGTTTTAATGGTTTGTTCAATCACAAATGTTTGTGCACTCTAAACGCTTCAATCAGATTTCTCTCTGTTTAATCATGCCTGAGAGATTTTGAAAGAAAAGGAAAAAAACGTCAAAAAAAAATTATAATCATGCTTTCATTTAATTATTCGATTCGATCTATTGTCTGCTCCTTGTCTCCTTGTACAAACACACGATCGACAGACGTTTAACATGGGGAATCAATAAATCCTTATCGTCGTACAATCCACGTCTCTAATTACTCCAAGTCGCGCCAAAATGAAGCTAAGCTCTCCTCTTGCAGAGAAGCACGTCAAGGCAATTAGGTGTTATTGGTTATCCCGATAAATCACAAGTTGTGATAATAAAAAAACGTCAACGAACTCTACAACGGGCATTCGCGTACCTAAAATGTACAATACACGACGTAAGAGAGAGCAAGAATGAAAAGTAATCACAGCTCTATTGTCGGAGAAAACAAAGTGCGCGCGAGGAAAAAAAAAAAAAAAAAAAAAAAAGGGAAAAGCTCGAACACGCGAATATTTCACCATCGACATTGAAAAGTTTGTCGAACACAATAGAACAGCTGGAAGAGGGGGTTGCTCCACACGCCGGTTGAACAGCGCTATAACTTAACACTCGGCTTCTCGGGAGAGCTCGAGACAGCCTGAGATAAGCGTGCGTGTGCCTCCGAAGAAAAAAGGAAGGGAAAAAGAAAAGGGAGAGCTTTTCTTCTCTTTCCCACGTGGCCGTCCCTTCGGCTCCTCGATCCCTCGATCAGTACCCACACGTATAGGTGCTTCTGCGTTATTTCACCCCACCCCCCCTCTCCCAAGTCCTCATTTTCGAGCTCCTTTCTCGAGCAGAGCCGCCCGGGACATCATTTTTCCATCGTTACGCGAGGGCCTTGCCTATACTCCCCTCTCGTTCCCCGACTCGCGTTAACTTTGTTTATGTGACGTTTGATAAAGTTGCGAGTGGCGGGGGAGAAAGCACGCATGTCCCTCCCTCTCTCTCTCTCTCTCTTTCCGTAATATCGATAAACACTTTGCCCGTGAAAAATACACTGCTAAAGGAACAACCCGTGGACCGTTCGCCTAAAGTTTTTGCCATTTTTTTTTTTTTTCCATTCGACGCACAGCCATAATTTTCAGTCATACCGTGTGTGTACACGCGTGTAGGCGTCGACAGTAAGGGGGGTATACCCGCACCGATCGTCCGTTGTGGGCTTCCCGACTGCAATTAGGGGTATTAATTAGCACCACCTGCGCTTTGTGGTGCATATATATACCGTCTGCAACTTGACTTTCTTTCAACTTCTATCTCGCCGGATGATGTCTTTCTTCGAATTGCACTTTCTTTTTGTCCACGAGCTCTTTACTGGGAGCTTTTTTTCAATTTTTTTTTTACTTTTTTAACTTATGCCTTTCGCTACTGGCGATACCCGCAACACGTTGTATCCCGAGTTGGTTTTGTGATACACGGGTTTTGTTTCATTATAAAAAAAAAAAGTGCTTACAAGAATTAACCATCGACAGTCCTTGGAGTCTAATGAACGTTCCAACGAAACTCAACCGGTCGATAAATCCTCGACGAAGAGGAAAAAAGAAAAAAAAAATCAGTCAAACCAATTGTTACAGGGAGAGAGAAGTTACGCACTCGACACACACGCGCGTGTAATCCCGTACACGTCCGACGGACGCGATGATCGACGGATCGGAAGGTCACTTTATTTCGAGCCCTTTCCTCCAACGCTCCCGTCTCCGAACTTTGAAATTCCATTATACGAGAGCCCGCTCCACGGCTAATTGGCTCATTCGATCACACGTTGGACGTACATTTAATAACCTGCCAGCTAACTCTTCGTCACTCTGGTATAATTTACCTCAGCGGAGCTCGGGTCTCTAATTTTTCCACCGTCCACAGGGGGGATGTACATATTGGCGGCAATAACGAGTTTAACAGCCAATCGGTCGTTCGGCGACTCGGTGTACATTTTTTACCCCCCGAAAGGAAGGGCAAGTATAAAAGAAAACTTTCCCAACAGGTTAAACGACGAGGAGGAGGAGGAGGAGGAGTCCAACGTTTCCTCGCAGCAGCGACGAAGGCCTGGGCAAATAGAACCAAGAGGAGAGTAAGCGAATTATGAGACGGAATTCTTGAAATAATTTGCGCGCGACAGACTTTGGTGTGTATAGTCGTCGTCGTCGTTGCTCGGAGCCTTCCACGGCGCCCCTATTCCGCGTCTCGCTCGGACAACTCCTTTTCCGGGTAATTTTGCAGCTTAAAGAGATTCCGGCCAATTACCGGGGGAACGCTTGTGGGCGTTGAATTTTAATTGGGAAGGATGAAGAGCCGAGCTGAGGAGGAATCGGGGGACGCGAAGAACAAAAAAAAAAAAAAAAAAAAAAGTGGGCCACTCGTTATACATGTACACTGTATACGCGACTCTTTTCATCGCTTCGAAACTTTGGCGGGGATAAAATAAGGGGAGCATCGGTTAATTCGCCCATTGTGCCCAAGTTTTAATGAAATTCGCGATAAATGCGCAGTCCCCGGGATATCGAATGAACACAATCCCCCCCCCCCGCGGTATCTAATTTGTATACCACGAAGGCGCCGTCAGGCGCTATAGCATATGAATCCAACGAGCGCGTGCCAATGATGATCCCCTCCGAGGAAATACCTCGGATGCGTCGGAGCGAGGCGAATGCGGGGACCGCGTGCGGAGCAGTTCTCGGCAATAATTAACGAGGCCGTCCTTATGCTTAATTGGGTTGATCTGCAGAGATTCATTAGCGCCGCGGCTCAGGCCTTCTGGCTCTCGGTGTGCATACAGCGCGCGACTTGCAAATTAGCCCCACGTGGATATATACCCCTCCTCTATATATATTCGAGCCGATGATCCGCGGTATATATAGAAGGACGAGTCGCTGTCGTGTTGTACCTTGTACTGGTGCATAATATTATGTACGTCCAGCCTCCGATTATTTCGGGGCAAGTGCACGCGATGTATCGATCTCTACACCGTTCGCCGGTATCTGACTGCTGCTGTTATTTTGGTGTTGACACTCTAACTGCCAACTGCCCCTTTCTTCGTTCGTCTGATTATCTGAATAGTCGATTTTTTTTTTTGTTCATCTCCCATTGGTCAAATCGAGCGTGATGACCGTGTGGTGCAATCGCATTTTTGGGATTCCTTCCTTTCTCTGCGCCCATGTCGTAGATATATAATGGACTCTCTCGACTCGTCTGGTGAAACTTTATTGGTATAAACACGTGTGGCGAGACAAAAAAGGAATATACTCGGTAGGTCCATACAATTTTCGTTGGGCACAAGCTAATGAATGTAACGATCGCAAAATATTTTCTTACGATTATATTTATGATGTGCCTAAATCAACGTGCGTCCCAACTTAGATTAAATGTTGTCTGTAAACAAAACTAGTCTGGTTTAGGGCATAAATATAATCTTAATGATGTGAAATATTTTTTCGTCGTTATTCAAAAGTGCCAGAACTTTCTTGGTTTGCCAGTAGCAACCCCGATGGCGATTCTAATTAAAAGAAAATTCCATTCCACCCAAAAAAGTAAAAAAAAAAAAAAAAAAGAAAAAAGAAAATAAAGGTAAAATCCCAGCCTTGCCCTGTACGTATAATAATATACTCACGCGGATCGAAGCGTCTTGGAACGTCGAGCAGACGACACCGGTGCCGCCCCGCCGCGGCGACCCGACCAAGCTCCGTTGGCTCGGCTTTTAATCAATTTCGCGAACTCCGTCGTATAAGCGCGCCCCGCGCGTCTTGGCGCGAACCAAGACTCCGCGTTTGAACGCCAAGGAAGCCACATATATATACTCTGGCACGCGGTGCGCGGGTAACGGTAAAATCGTTGATGGGTACTTTCATAAAAACGCCAAAAAAAAGGTATTCTCTCTATAGCCACGTGTATACCAATTGTATAACGTACCTAAGGGGGTGCCGTGCCCTTAAGCGAGAGAAACAGGGAGCAGACACGGGGGAAGTTAATCGAGGGCCAAATGCTACGGCTAGCTGGGTGATTAACGCCGCATACAGAGACCGGACGGTATGTTTTTTCTTCAGACGTAGGTTGTAAGGATCGCAGGCGCGAGAAGCCGGGAGGAAAAGAAACAAACAAGAAAGGCACCAAAGAACACTCGATCGGTGGAATATAAAGAGAGAGAGGGGGGAGGGGGAAGCGGGTGCGCCGAGGGAAGTTTATGAACACGCCCGACATAAATTGTCGCGGCTCTTTAAGAAATTGGAAAAAAAGAAAGGCGCGGTGGGAACAGCTTGGCTCGAGTGGCTCGAGAACTTTTTGAAGACCGGGTGCTGCCGCACCTTTGCAACTTTCTCCCCCCCCCCCTAGCTTCTATGGCTTGGCAGCTCTTTAAAAGCGAGTGGAGAGAAGAAAAAAAAAAAAAAAAAAAAAAGGTGGAAGGAGTCAGGGAAGGGTCGGACGGTCTTCCACTGGTCATGGGCTTTATAGTCGTGCTGTAGGTGTGTGTATAAAAGGCACGCCAGAGGAAGAGCGAGGACTCGTTGGTGGAAATATTGTCCTCTCGTTGCGCGTGGGGCAAACGTATCGGTAACATATTTCTGTATGGATTAAAAAATAACCCACAACAACAATGTCACTGATGACACGGCTGTGCCGTGATCGATACACCATCGCATCCAATGCTTCCCTCGGGACGCTTACGTATCGCTTTCCCGTCGCATACGAGCGATAATACGCCGTCCAACGGGAAGTAAAGGGTCGGGAAGGGGGGGGGATTTGTGCCCCATCGGCACCGACGTTTATTCAAATGCAATATCTCGTGCGTCTGGCGAAGATTATAGCCCACCGGGCGTCCACCTGTGCACTGCTGTTACTCGGTGCTCTCTGCCAATACGTCCCACAGGTCCTCCGCTTGGGCGTGTAATGTACAACCCTTTAGACTATGTTTTTTTTTTTCTCTCTCTCTACATCCAAGACATTGTAATATAATCATCCAAATCAATCTCACGCGGATGTATGGACAATAATCCACGCCTTCAAAGTCCTTTTAAAATCTCGTGTAATGCTGTTACCCCACTTTCGCTCCCATATATACTTAGATGTCAATCCATCGATCTGTAATATGTCCCAGTGGGTAGGGGAGTTTCTGGTAACTTTCCCGAGTTATTATTATTTTAGACTGTAGCAGGTGAAGCGAGATATTGACGTTTCCTGGCTTACAAATTGAAAATTTATTTACGATGCGCGTGTCCTATGGGCTGATGGGTTGGAAAAAAAAACTTTCATACGGAAGAAGCGGATGCGAGCTGTCGACCAACGTCATAATTCTATTTACGATGGCATTAAGATTGTATGCGAAAGCGCGGAAATATAGGAGTAAGGTAATAATTGGATATTTCGATACATCCGCTCGTGATAAAAAAAAAAAAATAAAGAGAGATCCATGCAGGGCGAACGATAATTTGCCCCCTCGCGACAGCTAGCGAGATATGAGAGCTCGAAAATAGCCGGACCATTATTACGGTATATTTGTATTCCCGGCACCGGGTGCGCGTCCTCTAGCTCCGATCGAGTGGAAAAAGCTTCGCGCTCGAGGAAAAAAAAAGGTGGACGATTGCAGCAAAACAACTATATATACGCGTACCAAGTGGGATATGCAAATCGTCGGGAGCGCAAAAGAGTATATGTGTGCGTGCGTATATACTATATACGGGTACGTGTCAAATGGAGAATTAATTCGGGGCCACTGGCTATCGAGTTACAGGCCGGCAAACCCTGCAGGAAGAACGTAGGAGGAGGAGGAGGAGGTGGGAGGGTCATTTTGATTGCCAGAGTTTCAGCGGGGCCATCTCCTCCGCCAAAGTCCGGCCGGGGCCAGATGTCGCCACGGGCGTGACGTCACTAGTTAACTACCCACCACCGACCCTACGGACCTCGACCCGAGCCAGACTTTACATCCCTATATACGTTTACGGGACACACACACACATATATATATATACATACATGTGTGTGTGTATATGTAAAAGTGCACGCTGCAGGGGATGATTCTGATTAATTACCGATAGTTACACAAGCTGACGCCGACACCGGCCGGCGAGACCGGACGCGGCGCCCTACCACGTCCTCGACCCCACACGTATATATACACCATCCACCTCGAACCCTTCCTCTAACTTTCGGCTACACATCTCGTGGCCCTCGATTTTGCCTACGAGAAACATATATATATGTATGTATATCTTCCTATCTGGATGGCATTATCGCGCTCCAACGGCTGCGGAGCGTTTTTTAAGTACACATACTTGTATACTATAACGAAAAATCGATCCGCCTTTTGGACGGGGTTGACGAAATTACCGTCGATTTTTTGGGGTTACTCATTGACAATTTTACAATAAATCCCAACGAGAAACGGGAAATTATTTCTATTATTTATTTATTTATTTATTTGTTTTTTTTTTTCACAAAAGAAACATAGCTTTTCTTCGGTAAATAACGTCACCCGCCACTGAAATAGAAGAGAGAAAAAAAAAAGAAATCTAAAAACATATATAGAGCTACGGTGCCGTGAAACAAGAGATAGAGAGATACATCCACGGTCTAATCCACGGGTATCCGATTTAATTGAGCGATTAACGTCCAGTGTCCTCTGCCGCTCTGTCGAAGAGCGCGCGCGCGCGCACCTATAGGTATATATATATGTATATAGGTACTGAAAAGCAAGGGAGGAAAATATAACTCGGGGATGATATTTATGGCGGGGATTAGCCGCGATAATTGGTCGCGTGTAGCGTACACGCACTGCAGGACGCGCTGTCGGGCTGGATTTTTGATGGTTTAGGGGTCGACGGCGCAGGCAAAGAGGATATTCTTTTCAGCCCGTGTGTAAACGCTCGCGAGCGGGTACGAATATTATTACTTTCCACATGGAAATTAGCCCGCCCGAATAAAGAAAGGAAAAAAAAAAAAAAAAAAAACTTGTAATCATACTTTGAAGTAAGATGAATTAGCGCCCATGGTAATCATGCGTAGGGGCCAATTACGGCGAGGTTGTTGTCGAAAACCAATAACCCATGGGTCGGGGGATTACGCCGACTATTGCGCAACAATTAGAGTACACTGGATGCGCGGCGATGAGCGGGGGGAGGAGAGGCCCAGAAGCTCGGCTCGAAAATCAGTTTGTACACCCACATAGCCCCTAATTGGCGCGGTCTTCGATTGATTCCTTGCACATCCTCGTGTGCGGATCGGCTCTGCGAAATTACCAGGAGATCCACACGAGGGATTACTCGTATGTACGTTTGCTATGTGTACACTCGAAAGGGATATAGGTGCTTATTGTTCGAGAGCCGAAATCCACCGGCTGAATCTGAAGCGTTGGTCCAGAGAGCGTGTTAGAGATGAAAAAAGGGATGATGAATCGATCGGGAGTTAAAGTTACGATCGAGCGCCGTGCGCCCGTACCGATTCTTTCCACTACTACCCCTTGCCGCCGTGCCATTACGGGCATAATCTACGGCCTCGCCCTGCGTGTTTTCCATTGTGATTGGCCGCGCGTAATTAAATCCCCGGTTAATAATACCCGACGCGGAAATAACGCGAGATGGGCCGGGGAGGGAAATCATAGAAAGGCTTTTACACGCCAGACCGGTGGCGCGTTGTTACTGCCTGTGATTGTGCTACGCGATCCTCGCGTTATCTGATTTCATTAAAATTGCACCAACAAATACCGACATCAACGGGTAGTTGGCTCTGGTATTCGCTTCGATTCGTCGGGGATGCGAGAATTACATTTTTTTTTTCTTTTCCACAGTGCTCTAGTAGTTCAATTGTGTGCTAGTATATTGTTAGCTGCAAAGAGTTATAGATACAACTGTGTTTTATTGTACCCTGAAATGGATGGGATGATACGATAGGACAATATCCGATGTTTTAAAAATAAGGTGCAGCGGGTACTACAGGTACGGTGTATAGATAGTCAGCCGAGCGCAATTGACGAAAAAATGAGTCAAATGAATGTAGGTACTCTCGTCGGTGGTGTATGTTTTAGGAACAACTTGTCATCCAAACGACAATATCTATGTTAATTTGCATTTGTATTCACAGTAGCGAGGGTTTCATAAGCTCCTTAACGCAGCAGTTAAAAAAAAAATTGTACACTTGAAAATATAATTCTTTGATATTAAATGAATAGTACGATAGTTTTAGAGCGACTTGTTCATGATGAACTATAACTATACGATATTTGCACCGTTGAAGTTCGTCTTTTTTGATATTTTTCCACGAAAAATCATTTTTTTACCAGACTAATAAAGCTCCAAACTATACAAGCTCACTCAAAGTTTATTGAATGATCTTCACCTTAATAATAATTGGAACTACATGTATTGGGAAATTGATAACATTTGAAACAATTATAGGGTAACATAAAATAATACACGATTTATTATTAGTCTGTTTGTTTAATAATGATCAAGTTTCTATAAAAAATTTTTCGTTGTTTTAGTTTTTTCGACACTAAGCATACGCATCATGTCACTATAGTACTGAAACCCAATGCTCCACAATGAAGACGATCATTTTCATTGGCAAAGCTAAAGTATTTCCACAACGTTAACCTCACAAGATGCAATAATTCCTAATGGTTGCAAAAAGTTTGTATGAAAATATATAATAAACTTTAAGCACGTTTTGCGATGATGAGTAAGTATCAATGAAAAAAACTATTCAAGTCATGATCGGAAAACCCGTACTTAATTGTATTGCAATATTTAAAAAAAAACTTAGTGTACTGCACATAAATGTGTAAAGTTCATCTAACTCTCGCTAAAACAAATATCACTTACAACCAAATGAATCAAGAAGTAAATCCTAATATGTTCCTATTCCAGATGAACGAAGCCTCGATTCCCTGACTTTAAGTAGTATAGGTGTACAAATGGTCAGACAGTGCCAAGACTGTCTTATTATAATTATCATTATAATCGTACTTTGTAGGGAAGAGTGTACGGAACTATGGGCATTATAAATTGTAAAAACAGCTAGAGCATTGTAAATTGTACAAAACCGGAAAAAGAAAAAGGAAAACTGAGATGAAACAACGCCCAGCATCCAACGTCCGAGGCTCCGGAAAAATTCAGCGCATCCTCGTAATTGTTGGAATATCTTCTCCTCTGGACTGGTCTTAACAAGTCGTTGCTTTCCTCGCCGTTATCGCCTCCAGCTTCCCACCACGCAACAAGCTCGGGGATGAAAAATTTGTTGGCCCACCGAAGGGAAGGAGCGAGCTCCTAGAGCCAAGCAGGTGGCGCAAGAAGGAGACAGAGCGGGTGACCACCACCTCCTAGCCAAAAAGCACCTAGACTCGCAAGACGCGCCCAGTCCTCCGAGGAGTGAGGCTGAGTACGGAAGAGGGGGGGTGGGGTACCCACCAACTGGCCGAAGCTCGAGCCACGCCTATGCGCGCCCAGGTAACCGCCCCGCGGCCAATAGCTGGCCCGTAGCGAGCTTGCAAGCTTCGCCGCGAGCGGGACTGCCGGCGCTCGGCGTTAACCTCTTCCGCTCTCTGTCTCTCTTCGCGTTGGCAAACGCCACGTGTCGGGCGGACGGGCTGCACGTGCTTTTCTGCCGCCGTCGCTGCGCCCTCGAGCTTGCGGCCGGTGCTTTATCGCGTTGGAACAAAAAAAAAAAAAAAAAAAAAATTGTTGCGATTTAGATGAGAATTTCAAGAGGGAAACGAGCAGCCAGATTTCCTTGAGTTGGTGAGCTCGGAGAGTATAACTATTCGTTCGTAAGTAAACCTACGTATTTTTATTTTTTCGTACTTCGATACAATTTTAAACCATACGTGAAATGTACGTTGGAGATGACAAAATTTTTTTTTTTTTTTCCTCAAATAACAACATCGAGACACATAATTCTTGGACGATCGAACGAAAAAACACTTCGAGTCGATCGCGTCTCCCTCCATCACCCCATTCATCTTTTAGGCTACAAATCACAAAGTACAGCTCGACGTTCAACAGTTGGTCCTTTTTCTTTTAATCTCCCGTTGGATCCAAAATACTTTATTGGCCCGAATGCGATATACCTATTAGATCGGCGAAAAGACTCTCGACAACAATTAAACAAGTGCCACCCACCGACGGAGTTACGCGTTTTTCGAGCTCGAGGAGACGGAAAAACCTTGAAAATCCCCGGGTGGAGGAAAAAAAAAAAAGGTCCCGGCGAAATAAATCAGCGGAGACGCGCGCCGCGCGAATGAAAAGAACGGCTGCGGGCGCTGCTGGGGGGGGGGGGGAGAAAAAAAAAGAAAATCCCGGGGAGCGGGGGAGAACGAGAAAAAAGGGATCGCAGAGGTAGGAATGCGCCGGAGGGCGAGGTAACACACATATTTACGTTGCGGAGCGCCGTGTATACAGCTGTGACGCGGCTGCTGGGCGGGGGGAAGGGGTGGGCGATAAATAGCAACGGCAAAGTTTTACCGGGAGGAGGGGGAGCGAGTGAAAAGGACTCGTGGGGGTACAGCTCGTCGGAACGATTACGCGCTTCGGACGTTTTGCGTGTAGGTATACACACGGCCATCTCCCGAGTGCTGTGCACCACCCCCACCCCCCATACCCAACTCTGCCGTTACTTTGACGTTTCGTTGCGCTTGTTTTGGTGGCCCCGAACAGTCCGACTGTCGTCGTTTATTGCGCGAGGGTGGCTCAAGTGCACTCGGGTGGGCTGTGCATTAGCTCGATAGCTCCGATTCCATTCGAGCCGAATTTCTTTTTGATAAATCTCGCCCGACCGAATCTGGCTGACTCTACTACGGGACTGTACCGTCACTACTCGTAGGACAGGTTTTAGTGTTAATTATACCTACATGATGCTTCTTCGCGTTATGAAATGGCGCCCTTTTTTTTTTAATTGTCAATAAAGAAAGGTTTTAGTTTTAACTTTGGCCACTTTTTTTTAATTTTCGTACTGGCACTTTGGCGCTAGTAGCCGCGTCTCACCTCGAATTGCTCGCCTGTAACTCCGTGAAGCTTTTTTTTCCCCCCTTCTCGAGTCATCGGCATCATCGGTCGCGGATGGTCCGTTCGAGGGCCACGCGGATCCCCTCCCTGAGCCATCGCGACTCTCGTGCATCACCAAAATCGGATATAATCTCTTTCGACCCCGCCTGATCCAGGTTGATCCGCCGCAGGGTATAACTGATCGCCCCCCCCCCCCCCCCTTTTATCCATCGGAGATGAGAGCACACTGGCATTACTCCTCATCCGTATTCTCGGGACGTCGAGCGGGGCTAATCACGCCCTCGACGGAGGTACACCCACCGCCGGATAACTCTCCCCGTACACCTGCCCGACTCGTGACTCCTGGGAGCCGCATAGCCGGAATTCCAGGAGCGGCCCATCTATCGCGTGTATGCGTGTAAACCGCCGCGGGCGAACAGCTGCCGGAGTCGTAGATGAGGATGACGCGCCCATAGTTATGTGTATACCCTCGAACCAGCCTAACGACGGCTCTTGGTGTTTGGGTTATGCGTGTACTCTCATGTAGGATGTGCCCCCTTTCGCTTGGAATTTCGTGTGTTTCCGTCGCTCGTCGACTCTACCGGTGCAGGAAACTCGAGAGTACTCTGTTGGACGGAAAAAAAAAAAAAAAAAAAAAAAAAAAAAAAAAAAAAACTCGAGCAATTGACTGCACTGCTCCCCGATAAAAGTCCGAATCATTGGACGGGGGAGTTGCGCATCTCCATTAGCAAACGATTTAATTATCGAGCATTCGCTCGTGGCGCGATCCTCCAATCTGTTTTTTCAAACCATACACACATAGAGTGTGCGAGGGGGCGGGAGGCACGTAACAATTACAGCCGGACAAATAAATTTCCGCGAAACATTGCTCTGTAAAAGAGAAACGGGGGAGGGAGAGAAGCACATTCTCGCCCTACGGCACACATCTCGTGTACGGGGGTACGGGGTCCCTGTACACCCGGTATTCCTATATACGGACCACGCACCGGGGAAAACAAATCCAACTAATTTAACTGCTCTCGAACAATTAATTCGAGCCGTTTCGTTTCATGGCGCACGCATGAACTCCAATGGGCTTTTTTTCCCCCGTTCCCGAAATATAGAGTTGGTTTTTTTTTTTTTTTTTTTTTTTTTTTTTTTTTTTTTTCCAAGTGTACCTGCAATCGGGGGAAGTGTGATTTTTTTTCTCTAAATTTTATACAATCACGTTCATGTTTGAGCGTCAAAAAACACGGTCCATTACGCGCAGAGAGGGTGAGAGCACTCCCGGGGCGTGATTTACCATCAGCAGATCCGTATTCGCGTCACGGCCGACGAGCTATATACCGTACATATACTCGCACCATTCGGCGAATCTCGTGTCCAACGACAACTCTCGGGCAGCCGAATATCGCACCCAGAGGGACGCTTACGGCTACGCGCTGCTCAAACTCCTCGCTAATTTTTCAAACGCCCGCCCCCAACGGCTAATTACTGATTTTTATCGTCGCGCGAGCGGTCCGTCGGGGGTACTTGTATACATTGGGTACGCGGGCACAAGAGAGAGATGAACATAACTCGCACAAATTGCAGTGTTTGAGGTACTGTGAGCTCGTGTAGGTACATGTGTTGGTGTGCAAGTGAGCGGAATTCAATTGAAATTCAACCCTACTGTTTTTTTTACGGATGTACCTACTTTGATTCCGACCGAGGAGCGGGATGATCGACAAAAACGCAAATGCAAACGGATAATCCGGAGTATCTGGTGCGTTATAGGTGTGCATTCGCACGCGTGAAAAATCAAGTGTGCCGAGTTGGTCGAACTCGTGCGTTCGAAAAAAAAAAAAAAAAAAAAAAAAAAAAAAACAAGGGATGCACGGAACCGTAAAAGCGAAAAATAAACCGCACGCTTTCGGTGTTTCCCCGGCCAAAGAGTCCGAGGCAGAGGCATATCGGTTTGCAGACGCGTGTTTGCCCCGCGCAGTTACATATTTCCACTCATTTGTGTATATGTGTACGTACACGAGGGGGAGTACAGTCGAGAGGAGGAGGAGGAGGGAGAAGAGCCGGTGTTTGTACACGACAGGGATCACGCGTCCACGAGCCTGTCTCTAATTTATATGGGTTTGCTATTAATTACCCCCTCTCCCATACGTTGCGCCCGTGGGTGGATACACCAGAGTGGCCGATCGGTCGGGGCCCGAAAGCTCTCCCGTGTTTGTCCTCACCGTGCATATATTTGCCCTACGCGCGTTTACCCCCGATGCAACTACCTGGAGGTTAGCGCAAATATACAAATTCAACTAGCGCTTGGGGGAATTTTTATATCGGACTGTATGCACGGGAGCCAAGAAAACTTGCAGCCATGCAAAATTCATCGGTTGTTTGATTATCCAGCGCGTCTACGATGGGGGTGGTTTGCGCCTGGCACGCGTGTTTGCTCGCTCGCGTCGCGAAATAATTCAAGACTACGGAGTGTATACATATATATGTGTGCGTGGGTCTCTCTGTGCGGGGCAAAGGAAAGGCGGTTGAAAAATCGGTACGGGCCCGTTGCTCCAAACGATTCGTTGGGCTCTCGCGATGGTATTTGCGGGCGAACGTCGGAAGGGGAGGGGGTTTGATTAAATGTTATCATCGGCCGCGGCGCAATGTAACACCGATTGATTGTACTTGAGCCATTATTAATTTGCACGGGGTGATATTAAATTGCCAATTTGTAGGAACCCCCGTTTATTCATTACAGATGTGTATGGGGTATCAAGTGTATCCTATAAACAGTAACCGATTGTTCTTGATAATTGGTCCTTTGTTTTTTTTTTGTTTATTGTTGCATATACATATATATATGTAAATGGGCTCCAACGAGTCGCTTATCTCTTTCTCTCCGTTCTCGGCTTTTCTGCTCGGGATCCCCCTATCAACAAGCTGCGTGCACGCGTATACTCTTATAATCGCGTTAGGGTACACACACCCCGAGAGTCTTAGGTGCGCGTGTCACGAACAGTAACAGCCGTAGTTTCTCTCCCAGCCGCTGCTCCATTCCCTCGAGAGGGAGAGAGAGTAGGCGCACACGCGTAAGTTATGTATTGTAGATACAACAGGAGTGCGCATTGGGTGGGTGGGTTTCGGCAAACTGCGCTACTCCTCGCGCGAAAAGTTCAACACAACTTCATAACGGGGCCCTGAATTAGTGGCTCGCGACGAGTATGTACAGCTAACCTCACGACTCGGTTTGGGGGGGAGGGGGGTAAATTTGTTCTGGCGTGAGCTTACATGGCTTGCGCCAAGTACACACGTAGGTGCAGTCTGAGGCAGGGGAGCATATATCGGGCTGTGGTGTAGCGAGGCACGATAAGAACTTTCTTCGAGGCCCCAAGTTCCCCGATATATGAAGTTATCGGGGGTGACTTTGTCGTCTCTAATTCCACAGTACTCGTCACTCCGACTCTCTCGTTTGGCTTCTCTCTCTCTTTATTGTATAAACCATACTTGGATTTTTTTTTCTTTTCCCCTCTCAAGTTGTGGTATATGATTGTGGCAAATGTCACCTCTACAACTGAGGGTCCATCGAAGAGCTATTTATAAGATTCGGCAACGATTTATCGAGTTTGCTTTCACTCGATTATCAGCAAAAATATACCCATCACCGAGTCGTACAAATTTTGCAATCGAATAAAGAAAAGAAAGAAAAAAAACCAACCGAGAGCTAATTACATTTGGATGGCAGTCCCCGAAATCTGTCCTCTTTCGGCTATTTACGTATAAAGGAACCACTGTACTCTCTAAGGAATAAAAAATATGAGCCCGTAACAATGATATGCGCATTTTCGGGGTAACGAAGCGCGAACGTCGAAACAAAAAGCCAGGGGGTCGCCCCACCCTCGGGGGGCATAAACACATTGGCCCCGGCAAAAGTGGAGAGAAAGAACACACAATGCGGCCCCAAATGAGAAGTAATTCGGCGCGCGGATGGAGAAGGAGCAACGGTAGCCCGAAAGAAAAACACGGAGGGTACACATATGTATATATATGACTCGTGCCGGGGAGTTAACGGCGTTACGGGCTTATTGGATTTACCGCGAAACCCGCGGGCGATGCGCGCAAAGTATACACACCTGCCCCGTCTTTTGCCCATGAGTGGAGCGCGTGGTTGAAAAAAACCCAAAAGCTCTCCAGAGGATGCGCTTTTTCTGATTTCAACGCCGAGAGTTTACGACGCGAGGGATGGCTTTCTCGCAGTAGTAGACCCCCGATATGGTCGGACGTCACCGGAGTTGGTGAAAAAAATTGAGGTGTCGTTCAACCAAAGAGTCCCGGCTTTGGCGATTAAATTAAACGGGAGATCAGCTGGCTCGCTCGCGCTAATAAATCGAGAGAGGCCACGTGTAGGAGGGCAATCGGGTATATGTACCTGCTGCTCCGTGCGCGGGGAGAAAGAGACAAAGGAGGAGGAGGCCAAAGAAGGCAAAAAGAGAGCAAACAGAGGGGGACGCAGCCGTACGAGCATTTAGCGTCAGATAGCGGGAAACGTATGAGGCGCGCGCAAAAACATTAGAGAGAGAGAGAGAGAGAACGCTATCTCCAAGGGCTAGTCAATAGTCCCGGGGATGGGGGGGTCGAGGAATTTTTACTCGCCCGGCCGCAGATTCGTGCCCGATACCTTTTTCTTCCTCCCTCCCTCTTGCGGACGTTTACAAACGACCTCGGGTATGCTTCTCTTTCGCGCGAGTGGAAGGCTCTTTTTTTCCCTGCTTTTCGGGGCGTGTAGAAAAATTTCCCGCTGACGAACCGCCGTCTTGGAGCGTTTTTCGAGGTGCTCCCAGTGTTTCTTACGCCTAAAATTTACTCAACCGGGGGGATTTTGACTCGTCCCGGCCGATCTAATTCTGGAGAATATTCATACAACTCTCCGACTGAATTAAGCCATCGGTGCCATCCGGTGTACGATTGTAGACACATCCTGAGTTTAATTATTCGTAAGCCGTGGGGTTCGCTACGCCCGTCATACATACCGTACATCGATTATTGGCTTTTCCACCTGACAAGCCTCAGAGACATAGGCCCAGTCTTAAAAATCGGTAAAAATCTAAGTCTCGATTTCTAGAAGTGATTGATTGAATTTTTTTTTTTTTTTTTTCACCATAAATATGAATAATAATTTTATACCTTTCTATACCTTGAACGCACGGATGTTATTTTATCACTTAAACGAAAGTTTTCAATAAAAGTTCATACAAATTTATACATCATTAATTTCAGATAAATCGATATTTCGCAAATCCAAACTCTCAAAATGTCTTGTATCTTTTGAGGACGTTCTCCATTGCTCGACACGATGAGAGATACCTCGGTCCGTTGGGCAATAAACATTGTAAATATATCTTTTGTCGGGTGGTCAAAGTCCAACTTTTTCAAGTGCCGCCAAAATGTTTTTAGACGACTAACCGGTAATTTTTCCTCGGCTCCAGAAAGACGCGAGCAACATTATACTGTCGAACGCGAGAGCGATAAGCGGAATTTAGAGCGCAGTATTTTACCCGTCCACCTGGAAGATATCCCGGTAAAAATCTGCCTGCGACCCCTTCTCTCTTTACGCTCTTTTTACTCCCAGCATGGAGCGGCGAACGCGCGTTTTGTCGCAGCTGGTGGATTTATAACGCGAGCTCGAGAAAAGGAGGAAAAAGCCCACAAAAGGGGGGGATAGGGACTTTTGGCTTCTCTCCGGCTCTTCCGCGACGGGATGGACGAGGCTGAAATTCGGCACATCGTAGTCGCTAATCGATATACGAGAATCTGTTTGTTTAGACATGGCACGAGTCGCTGCAGCGTAAAATCAAGAGAGAATCACAACATTTCTGTGTACATGGTACTCGAAGCCCGAGCACATACACAAGTAGGTGTGTATATGTATGTATAGGGTAGGTGAGGGGCACAATAGGTCCGGCGCCGGGACGGAGAGCGTCTCATTTAAGGCTAACTGTCCACAACGTGGGGTGCAAACTGCCCTTATCGGGCGGACGTTTATGCCTCGACCGTACCCACCCAACCCCCTGTCTCACTCCGGGCACCTTATCTGCTCCGAGCGCGAGTTTGCGTGTGTTGTACTGCTGCTATTATGTGTGTATGGTGGGGTATGCGGTGTCTGACGCCCAGCACAAAAGATCCCGCCTCGGAGAATGTGGGGCCTTTTCGGCTGCTGTTATACATGTACATACCTACTCTTGCTAAATGGCTCTCGAGTTTTTGGACAAAGCTGCGAGTTGTCGGTGAATCGTTTTTGTTTTTTTTTCTCTCTTTTTTTTTTTTTTTTTGGAGGGTAAAAATAATAAAAAAAAATAAAATAAAAAAAAGTTACTAGTAAAGAAGACAAACTTTCTCGTGTAAACACGCGTGTACGTACAAAAGGAAATAGAGGGGGCGGGGAAAAAAAAGTGATTTCCCTTAGGTTATTTTCCATTAACGGGAGCGCGCTTGAAACTGTCCTCCGCATTACAGATAAGACCGGGAGGCGCCAGTACTTGCAGCGAAAACAAGGGCGAGCTTGGCTCCTAAATCGTTATCGAAAACGAATTCGCTTACCCCACCTCCCGGGGGGTACACCATACACGCGGTGTACTCAGACAGATCTTTATGGCGGAGTCTTCTTTATTACACCGGTGGTGCGGTAAAAGAAGAAAAAGTAAGGGGGTCTCGCAATGGACGCGGATGGGTGAAGGGGAGCACCGTTCTCCCGGTGATTGAGATATGCACGTGCACAAGCAAACCGATGATTATTTGCTTTGCTATCGATACATCCGACACATTTTGGAAACCGAGACAAAAGTGCCGCGGTGGTTTGTGAAATTCAATCGCGTCGAGTCACCCTGACATATAGAGGTACAAAAAGTTGAGCTGACTGCAGTGGCTGAAGGAAGAAGAATAAAAGAGAAGGAGGAGGGCAGTAAGCAGGAAGTGTATAAGGCTGCTGAAAACAGAGACGTCACATACATATATATATACACCGCTATCTCTCGGAGGTTGTAAAATAACCGATGAACGACAAAGACGGCGCGTCGCCCGCAACTTGTTGGGAGCCAAAGGTACAAGGAGGACGATTTTCTTTCCGAGACGCTGGTAATAAATGAGATAAGAGTCTCCGGCTGGAGACAACAGCGTTATCGCTGAGTAGGTGTGTTTTTCCTTCTCGCGGTATGTACACACACGCTCCCCGTGGCACGAATTGTCTCTTTTCTTTTCAACTATCGTGCGGGGGGGTATTGTTTTCAAAAGTTGAATCTATGGCTGGCGTTTTGAGTGGTGCAAACAGCGTTCGGTCAGACGGGCAAAGTTGAAAATCGAGATTTAAGTATGAGGAGGGGGGAGGGGAGGGAAAAAAAAACAACCGGGATCGAGAACTGCACGCTCGGTATCCAACTAATTGGAAGTCTTAATGGCACTCGAGGTAATAACAACGCGAGCTAGCGTGCACCAGAGCCAGCAGCGCGGAATTCGCCCTTGCCGCGTTCGATGGGCGAATCAACAAACGGAACTGATTTCATTCCGTTCATTAATTCCGAGCGACTTGCCCCCTTCATCACTTGATTCCCCCACACCCTCTTGTTTTCCGCGGGGAATTCGAACCCTTTCGACCGTAGCTACACAGAGTAAACACGGGGGAGGAAAAAATTGCGGCCACACACACAATGTGCACGCGGTAAACAACTGAACTCGCTGCTGATGTTTCTATATACCGCGTGTCGCGTCGATACCGCGCACAGCCAAGGGAGAGAAAACACTGTCTCTTTGATGTTGCTCTCCGTATTAGATTTTTCACGAGCGATTGCGCATTACGTCCAGCAAAGGGAACATGAAAGAGAAGAGGAGGCGCATCTCCGGACGTAAACCGATGGTATATATCTGTACCCAACGGATAATGTACCTTCCGTCACGGAAGGACTGCCTTGGGGGAATGGATGTATTATTGTTCTTATTTGCAGCCGAGATGACACAATAAGGTATACATGTATATATACACCCAACTTTCTTATTTCCCGTTGTCTCTTTCCTAATTGCGTTTTAAAGGATTATACGATGGGATTGTTTCGCAAAGTCGATTATGAGATTGCCGGAGTTCGGGTGATTTTACGCGGCGACGCCTTCGGCTGGCCCCGAGGAGAAAAGTTGCGTCCACCGGCTGGGACAAGGGGAATAATCAAAAGACCTTGGAAAGCGATACTCCTCGGTATTTTCCGGAGATCTTTCGCGAGATAATCCGACTCGGGGCTGCGAGTTTTACGCTCGGCTCTGTTGCGCGAGCGGGTAATTTGCGCGGCGACTTTTTTTCTTTTCCTCGTTTCGACCGTGCTTGGGTGACTTCGAGTGGCGTTCGATCGAGGCGGAGTTCCTTCACCGACTCGGGCTGCAAGGAAAAGTCTTGACGGAGAGCTATGAGTGCTGGAATATGTTTCCACGCTTACTGATTCATGATAAATCTTAAACATTCACATCCACTACGCACACTATTCAGTTTTTTTTTAAAGAAGTGTTGTGTTTACACAAGGTTTTTATTTAATGAGGCTCGATGAATGGATACAATTTTTTTTTTGTTCAAGGTAAAGTACAGATAAATAACATTACCACAAAATAATACTTAGTCACTCAATTATGGTCTGGTTTTGATAACATTTATTACGCTTCAACAAACGTAAAATAATTATAGTATTTTTTTACGATACAACATTTGATTTTTGATTGGCTGGATAAAGTGGAAATAATGCATTGTGTTGGTTTGTTTATTTGTGGTGATTTTCCGGTTGAGCTACCAATGAGCTCCGAATTATTTTGTAAAAATACACTGAAATATCTTATAGTATTTTTCTTAAAATCAAGGCATGCCGTCGTAAAACTATACTTGCCATACTTTGGTAAGTAGAGTAGCTATACCTATACTATCAACAGGATTAATTGAGCAAATAAACTAGCGATCAACGCTTACTATGGCTATGGCATTTTCTCTTCATCCACTCCACGTATCCATAAACTGGTTGGCAGGCGTATGGGTGTTCATTGTCCACATGCACTGAGAGTTGATCTTCTCGGTTGAAGGTTTGTGGACATAGTCTGCAATCGTGGGTGTGTTGAAGGGATTCGACTATTTCATTCCGAACTTGGTCCTTGCGTCTTGTCAATTCCTCGTATCCACAAACTGGTTGGCACGCGTATGGGTGTTCATTGTCCACATGCACTGAGAGTTGATCTTCTTGGTTGAAGGTTCGTGGACATAGTCTGCAGTCGTGGGGGTATTCGACCATCTCATTCCGAACTTGGTCCTTGCGTCTCGTCAATTCCTCGTATCCACAAACTGGTTGGCACTCGTTTGGGTGTTCATTGTCCACATGCACTGAGAGTTGATCTTCTCGGTTGAAGGTTCGTGGACATAGTCTGTTGTCGTGGGTACGTCGATGAGGGGCTTCGACATGTTTTTCGAGACCAACTGCATTGCCATGGACGAAAGTTGATGGGGACTTATTGCTGCTGCGTCGGGAACTCTCCTCTTCGTGGATTTTCATGTGTTTCTTAAAATTTGTTTTATATTTGTAAGACTTAAAACATACCGTACAAGTGGAGGGCTCCTTATCGGTATGGGTTTCCAAGTGTGTCATAAGGTGGCGTTTGAGGCTAAAAGCTTCCGAACATCTGGGGCAGCTGAAGAGCTTCTTAATAGTATGGATTTGCAAGTGTGCCATAAGATGTTTTTTGAACCTAAAAGCTTCCGAACACCTGGAGCAGCTGTAGGACTTCTCGTCAGAGTGGATTCCCATATGTTTGTCAAGATTGTATTTTACTCTGAAAGTTTTCGCACACACTGAGCAGCTGAAGGGCTTCTCATCAGTATGAATCAGCTCGTGTCTCTTGAGATCACTTTTGTGTATAAAAGCTTTTGGGCACACTGTGCAACTGAAGGGCTTCTTGTGAGTATGGGTTCGCATGTGTGCAACAAGATTGCATTTGAGGAGGAAAGCTTTCGAACACATTGTGCAGGTGAAAGCCTTATCACCAGTATGGGCTTTTATGTGCTTTGAAAAGTAGAATTTACATCGAAATCTTTTCGAACATATGTGGCAGCTGTAGGGCTTTTCGCCCGTATGAATTTGCATGTGTATCTTCAGACTGTCTTTAGTGGTGAAGGTTCGTTGACATGTGGAACAACTGAATGGCTTTTCTCCAGTGTGAATCAATTGGTGTCTTTTAAGACTTCCATTGGAAGTGAAGGTTTGTGGACATATGGAACAGCTGAAGGGCTTTTCTTTGGTATGAACGCGTAGATATTCCTTCAACATAGAAGCCAAAGTACATATTTCTCCATTCTCAATATTATAGCCAGAATTCTGCTCTTGACTGTTATCCATGTTGATAAATAAAACGGCAAAAAAAGTGTGATGTTTGACCAGAATCAATTTCTATGGAGTGGGTAGTAGTTTCGCTGTCGTTAATTTTTCGGAAAACAATGATAATGCATCTACACAAGTTTAACACGTTGTTTATCTGTAAATGAAAAACACAAGAAATGATTCCTAATAAAACAGGGCCGTAGATATTTTTTTTCTATAATAAACTGTTCCAATCGAAATAATTTAAAAGTTATTTGATCAATGAAGAAATTATTACGACGAGTAAATTCCAATCGTTAAGAAAGAGTGAAATAGCAGGTTTTGTCACTGGTGCGCATTTCCTCGAGGTCTATCACCAGCCCCGGAAGGAAAGACCAAATGTTTATTAATAAAATGAAAATTAAAAAAAAACATTATGAGCAAAATATTATGAATAAAAACATTTTTATTTAAAAGTCGGGGACTAAAACGAAAATTTTTTTGTGGATTTACTCGTATAGTCTACATACATGTCAAATACTAAATATTTATATGAGAATCATTTTTAACCATATTTATGACATAAAGCTTTGTTTTCAATGGCTGAAGGCGATCTTTGTGGAGGTGAATGTTTATCATCTATATTTTCAATAATTACAATAACAAAAGTTTTGTTTCGGCAACGTGCTTCATTGATAACAAAATGGAAAAGTTACGCACATGCGCAGCGTACTACACATACACATACACATATACAAAAAAAAAACTCGTGTTACTTTCTAATTCTCGATGAAAAAAATGTATTATTAGCGTTTAATAATTACTCGATGATGCCCTAACCAAATTTCCTAGCATGTGCCAGAAGAACTTTAAGATATTTTTAAATACAGAAAGATTTTTTATTTGTACAATAAACTATTTTACATGTACTAATTGAATTTCATTTTAATAGTGTACGTGCTAAGAGTAACCTTGTGGCACCGTTGTAATGGTCGGATACACACAAAACTGAGCTTCGTGCTCACTTTTGCTACTGTATCAGGCCATGTGAGATTACTCTCTGCTAAATTATGTTTTTATCTCTTCACATGTTTTTCATAAAAAAGCGAAATGTAATGGATAATAATGAATGTTTTACTTCACGCATCGTCTGAGAAACAAAAAAATTTCATTCCTGAAAATAGAGACTAGGCTACTTCTGCATATTACTCATTAATTATTCCTTTAGATCAAAGACATGTAGATTGGAAAACAAGTTTATAAATATTAAAACAAACATTTACCTTTTGATGTAGCTTCAAGTCCAATCGTTGGATTAAAAACTATTGTGTCGACCAAAAACCCACTGTATCGAATTTTTCACCAAATTAGATATAATAACTGTTCTTTTCGGTTTAACACTCAACGTCACCACTTGAGGACAATCTTACAAGTATCTGATTATGTATGTAAAATCAGTTTTCACGTAACTCAAACCAAGTATATATATGTACGCATATAATAGCGGTGTAAATACTGTAAAACATTAGTACAAAAAAAAAATGTTTATTACTGCTTTAAAAATCTTAACAAAATATATTTTTCTATTCTACTACTATGTGAAGTGAGAAATAACGAACCGTACACTTTGATGTACAAAAAATCAATGCTTTCACACTGCATGAGGACATATCGAGTTGTCGATGTCGAGTGATAATCGAGGAATGCTAATGGCACAATAATGAGTTCTCGCTACGCGTTCAGTCAAACAGTTTTTAAGTGGGACTATTTTGCTTCGTTGGCCTCAAAAAAAATGTACTTTTCAAACTTTCCTACCACTTAAACAATAAGCTTTAAATTTAACTACACCCACGCGATACGTTGTACACAGAGATGTACAACCATATAAAATAGTACATTACGCCACTAGAGCGCAAAGTGGCACTTTGCACCCGTGGGCGTACTTTGCACCCGCTGACTACTTTGGGCACACGTGCGCAAAGTAGTCAAAGGGTGCAAAGCGCGCACAAGGGTGCAAAGGCCTGCGCTCGAGTCGCGTATATTATTTTTCTCCTTAAGGGCGCAAAGTGAGATGAACACAATAATGATATCGGGTCATTGTTAAATTATCAAGTTCTTTTTGTTATATTTTATTCTTACCTCAGGCGTTTTAGGGGATGTTGATAAATAAAAAAGGTTTATCACATCTTATTCAAAAATTACTATTTCTTTATTAAAAAAGTAACATGTTTTTTTGCAATTTTTATGCATTAATTAGATTAGTTTTTTTCTTACATTTCAATCTTATGAGTTTTTATACTTTTTAAAATATACTTAAAATGTTATATGAAAATTAAATGGTTTTTTAGGTTGCGTATCCGCATTTGAGCTTGATGTATGAATGTTTATCGTTACGTTTTTAATCGATGCAGCTGCAAAAGAATCGCATGAAGTTTCATCGATCTTTAAAAGTTTTGATGGTTTATCACTAATGTTGATAATTTCTGCATCCTCTGTGACGTTTGATTGTACTGATTCAGTGTCATCAAATTTTGATTGTTTTGATGACGAAGGACTATTTATGTCATTTTTTTCTACAATATCTCCAACAATTTTATTACATAGTTTTCGTTTATTACTAATAGAGTCGGCAATGTACCCTTCGACGACCTTGGTCGATTTCCAGCCGCCGTGGCGTTTTAACTCCATCTCATTTGCTCCAGCATCAGCTAAGAGAGTAGTAGATGTTCTTCGAAGACTGTGCGACGTATATAGTTCAGGATTGGGTAGATTTAACCACTTGGCTATTTTATGCGTAAATTCTCCCAATCCATTTATTCCCACAACTTGCCTGGTACATTTTCCATTAACGTATTTTAGAAATAAGCTGTCAGGAACAGACCCCTGCGATGTACTGGGTCTAGAAGACATGTATTTCAAAATTAATGTACGAAATGGTTCGTTGACTGTGAATAAACGATCTACGTGAGTCTTAGTGTTCGGGAGTTTGACAACAAGATGCGTATTTTCATCTTTGATGTTTTCGAGCCGTAAATTGTAGAGTTCTTGCCTCCGACAAGCTCCTGTAATTCCTAAGATTAAAGCAACCTGTAACGATTTAAAAAGGGTTAACATATTTTCAGTAATAAATGTTTAGAAGTTATAAAATAATTGATCAATACTTACTTTGATGCTTAAAAAGTCATTATCCGGTGCTTTAAACAAAAATTTTTTCAAATCTCCAGATGTGAACGGTTTTGCTTTTTTCGGGTTGTATCCAGTATTTAATTTTTTAATAAAACTTTTGAGCTTGAAGTATTTGCTGATGTCAATGTCTTTTTCGGTGTGAATCATCGTCTTCAGCATGGAAAACTTTGACCACAACGTTGGTGGAGAAACAGACTTACTGAGTTCACTAAAGTATGCTAGCAGCACAGGTTCCGAAAAAGAGTTGGTTTTTTTCGCCTCCATCCATTCAGTGAAAATCTTATACACGGCCTTGTACTTGGCTTTAGAAGTTTCTGGCAGCGTATCAACAACAGCAGCTTGGGCTGCATCGAGTAACTCCTGCGGTACGCTCTCTTCATCCGACGATCCACTCATTCTCTAATCAAGAAAATCGAAGGAGACACACAATTAACACTGTCATGTATTACTTCTTGCTGAATTTCTAAGACAAGAAACGTAAAAAAATGCAGGTACTTACTATCGCTCCTTTTGTTTATAGAGTTTTTTTGGTTAGAATTGCGATGCGGTTTCCTACCGAGCGATTTCTTGAGTAACGCCTTGAGCAACATAGCCTTGACCGAGAAAATTTTCATTTCAAAATTTTCAAAAAAAGACGAAGTAACGGACTGATGAATCGAACGTTCATAAGGAAAAAAAAAAATCTTGCTGTCAATCGCCATTCCTGTAGCATCGACATCGCTACACTCGCGCGTCTACATTACCTACAATACCTATGCAGCTGTTTGGTAACTTATACGCATGCGAGAGAAAAAACGTATGAAGCACACATACACACACACGCACATACATACATATATGTATATACACATTCGCGTATACATAATGCACACGACAGTCGTACAGTGCATCTGCAATCTGCATGACCCAATACATCGTCCATACGTGCCTGTGTGCATACCTATATCATACCTATATAGGTATACGAAATTAAGTGTACGAGGACGAGGACTGTATGCTAATTTGGAGTGTGTGTACAGGTATACGTGAACGTATATACGTATCCTATATATCAACGCGTTTATATTCTTGTAGTTTGAAGTATATGCGCAACAAAGGTTGTGCGGGGTCCAGGGGCGGCAGCCCCGGTGGGGGTGCAGGGGGCGAAGCCCCCGCTGGGGGGGTATGGGGGGGCGAAGCCCCCCCGCTCTGCCAAGCATCAGAGACTGTCGATCATTTAAAAAAATTTCTGCGTTTTTTCAAATACTATGCTTCTATTAACTAACCCTTAAGCTGCCCTCATGTATACGTAGCAGCTAAAGAAAAATGTGAAGTGCTGGTATAAAGAACAGAGTATACTGAGAACGATACTTGGGATCCAGGGACTGAAGTCTCTCTTACTCCTCACCAGCTCTTCCCCCCGCCAAACAATGATCGGATCGATCAATAAAACATCCAAATCCAGAGGTTTCGCTCCTCTAACGGCCCCGCATATAAATTGAATAAAAATGAGCTATTTAAAGCTTACACACTATAATTACAAAAATTTTGATAGCGGGTGGGAATGAACTTTGCATCCGAAAAAAATTATGACAATAATATATGAGAAATTTACTAATATTTCAATTACTTTGCACCCGGGCGTGCCCAAAGTACTTTGCACCCGCGCGTGCCCAAAGTACTTTGCGCACTGAGAGTGGAAAAGTTCTTCTTTGAGCCCATGACACAGCTACGGAAAGTACTTTGGGCACTCATTTTGCGCCCGAAAGGGAGAAAATTTCATTTTCTAACAATTTCCTCAAGTTTTAACTGACGAGGGATGTGTTCACTAAAGATGTGGTGAAATTCAGATTGATAAGATTACAAAAGTTACAAATTGCTTCAACGATACTGCACAATCAAATTTTTGAATGCAAATAAGTATTTATAAGTTGCACCATTAAAAATGATAATCTCTTTCACGTTGTGTCGCAAACTACCGCTACTTTTTTGTCTTTCATACATTTCTGACCAAAGATTCAACGTAACGCAATTACGATGAAAAATGAATGATCTGCTTAACGAAATCAGGCGTAAAATACCAGAGTGAAACCCGAGTTTCCCGAATCAACCGATCGTAACCTGTGCACACGGTACAATCAAAAGTATCGAAAGGTTGTAATTCTCGCGACTTTTGAGCAATGAAACGTAAGACAAAAAAAAAAAAATATGCAAAACGACATCGTGCAGTAGCTAGTAGTGGCCGTAGGGGTCCCCCTAGTTACGTGTGCCGCGGACCTCGGCCTATATAAGCTCAGCTCCGAGTGTTTAATATCCCGAGCGAGAGTGCGGCGGTACACAGCCAGAAGCGGCAGCGTCCGGCCATACCCAAGCAACGGGAGGGGCGTATGAGCGATAGCCGCGGCATTTACGTTAATTAAATTTTCCCGGGGGAACGAGCCGCACCACACGCGTTTCTACCCCTTTCGAACGCAACGGAACATATACATATTTCTTCACGAGCATGGCACGCGCATCGATCATTCGAGGGCCGTGCCGATCGATCGTTGCTTTCTACTTTCCCACCCCACCCCCCTTCACTTTCGCGAGCTTGAAAGTCGATTCAACGTAACGGAGCTTCAACATAAGCCCCAATGAATGCAGGTATATGATGTACAACGATTTAAGATCAAAGTAGCCTCTCTCACCAAACTGTATACTACTCGATGATGGATCAGTGGGGGTGGCAGTAATAAACCACCGAGAGGCAAAAAAAAAAAAAAAGAAAAAAGAAATCATCCCCACGCGGTCTTGGTCGCTACGTGTACACGTACATGTGTATGGTTACCGCTCGCAGAGAGGGAGGGTGGAGAGAGCTTGATTCACTTGGGTTCCATCCGACTCTGCTGCGCTACTGCCGCGAGAGCCCTGCATCGGCACGGAGAAACGAATTTGTGAGTAATATCCGCCTCTTGGAAGTAATATCGAGGACGAGAGTCTACCACTCGAGTATAACACGCATCTGTGAAAAAAAGTAAATTATATATATATGTATACAGGAGCGGACCTTTGATTCGTCGGGGGAGGGCACTTTATTTCGCTTCCTCCCCGCCGCGACAGATTCGATTTGAGGATTGCGGGAATCCGTCCTCTCCCTGCCTCCGATCAGGTAAATATAGGCCCCTGGCTTCTGCCAATTTTGCCCGAGTGATTGCTTCGTTTCATCTTTCCTACGAATAAATACAATGCACGTACACGTACAGGACTCCAAGAGGCAAAAATGTGGTCGCTGACAACACCGGGACAAAGCCATCATCCGAATGAATATCGTTTGATACCCTCCCGCGCACACACGTGTTGATCCGTTACCGCGACAAGTAAACGAGTCCGAGCTTCGGCCGCAAATCGCTCGCGCGCGCGTGCTTATTTCTATTATGTATATACATGTATATATGTTTTTTTTTTTTTTTTTTATATTATAGTGCTTTACGTCCGGCTCCTATAAAAGGCACTACACAGGGCACTTAGCACTTGGGAGAAGGAAGGGAAGAGGGATAGGAGGCCTCACATTACTGGGAGGGGGGGTAGGGGGGAAAATTAGGCAATTTTGCTGCGAGGAGGTCGCCGCCTAAACTCTCCTCTAGGAGCATTGCGTGGTGAAAAAGTACGTGTGAAAATACACAGAGAGGTGCTTGCCCGAAAGAGTCGCACTGGCCGGGATTCGAACCACGGTCTCCTCCGGCGTCCCAATCCACGACCTAGCCGACTGAGCCACCGCGCGCTCCATGTATATATGTTATCGGTCGTGATCGTCCGTCGGGTGTAATGGTTCACGAAAAAGTGGCGGTGCACGTACACCGTGTACTCACGCCAGACTTGATTCCGGTAGCTGTGTACGGTAGGTACATTGGTCTTGGGCTGTAATCCGCGGTGCAAATGGGACCCCTCCGAAGGAATCAACCTATATAAAAAATTACGAAAAACTAGGAATTAATGTGTTTGACAATGTGCGGTTCGATCCAATCTCGTTGGGCGCGACAACAACAGCGGATACCCGCACGGGGGCTTGGGAATTCCAGGAGAAATTAATAAACCACCCCCAGATACACTCGAGCTGTGTATAGGTGCGGTTCCCGAGTTTGGGCGCAGCGCGCGGATCGAGAACAGAAGAAGAAGAAGGGGCTCGTCGCCCGGCATTGCAACAAAACATGAGAGGAGTGGGGGGGGGGTCGAACAAAAGGGGACAGCGACCCCTTTCGGTTCTTCAATACCGGGGCGGGCTCCTCCACTCGAACGGAATCGAAACGGCCGAGCGTCGCGTAATTACTAATTAGTTCGCGTGTTACACCGAGAGGGAGGGACGGGCCGAGCGGATTATTGTGATGCCGAGGCGACGCGCAGTCAGGGGTGGGGGGGGGGGTGGCCCAACGTCCGCAGCCTCTATTATTAAATACCTTTGAAATTAAAATTTTAATTGCATTTCATTACACGTGTACGCGATCCTAAATGCCCGAGCGGATAAGCGCGCCTGACCGCACGTCGACTCGCTCCACTGTGGCCCTTTGAACGCGACACACTAGTCGGTGATTTTTTACGCATTTCCTTTCTCTCTCTTTCTCTATCGAGTATATGTACATATAGATGTAAAAACATCAATTTGGGGATGCAAGGTATATTATACACCACGTATATTTATATCCACGTGTCGTCGAGTCGAACGGCGAAATAAAAAGCCATCGAGGTGACCCCTGCACTCTCGCACCGACCTTTCAACAAAATCCTCTCGCTAGCAGGCACTGCAGTCGCATAATCGAAAGGGCGGGGGTGCAGAGATCAGTGTTGGACGGGAGGGAGAGAGATAGCCCCGATTGCAGGCCACCGGCCCGCATTCCGTATAATTAGGGAGCTATGCACGGGCAGCTGGCCCTCCCAGCTGTCAGCTCCACCGTGCCGCTGACGGCTCGCTAATTGCTCACCCGCTCGCCGTGTGTCTATGCGCGCGTGTGCATATACGATACACTTTGAATTTGAAATCTCGCCGAAGCGTTGGCCCTCGTGTGGTAGTGTACCCATATACGTTATGAGCGACGACGCGTTACTATTATACGTGTGCACGGCTTAGATCCTTGATCTCTCGCGTCTTTGAGCGGAGGAAGGCCAAATGTACCTATAAAGGGTCACAAACGGAGCAAAGAGATTGGAGGTCTCGCGTTAAAAAGTTTATCACTGGGCTCGGGGTTGGTGGAAAAAAAAAAAAAAAAAAAACAAAAAAAAAACGGGAGAATAGGGAGGGAGGGCCATCGATCCGCGCGTCGATTATCAAAGACCCGCGAGGGGTACAAGAGTCGGTGCAGACGCGCGCGTAAAGGGTTCGAGTGGGAGCATAGTCGCGAATTAATTGAGCGCATAATCGATGCCTCGCTATCGATACGCTGCAGCCACCCATACACCCACCTCTTCATCCTTTTGGTGCTGCCCGTATACTGTACTGCACGGCGATTACTCGACGGCCACTCAAACTGACCCCTTCCTCGCTCGTGGCAGCTATCGTTAACAAACTCACGTGCACGTCAATTTCCATGCGCGTACTCGGCCGTGCCTATACTCCTGTGATCGACGTACGCTCGATTGCTGCAGACCTGTACATACACCGCGCTGCTCCTACACACACGTAAGTGTACGATACGTATACGGTGTGCCCATATGCGCGTGGGGTTAAATACAAGTGGGTGCGTGCGCCCACGTACATACACGTATATGTGCTACGGATGATGGAGAGTAAGAGAGACCGCGGCTACGGCGATTAACGAACTCGCGGGGCTTGCAGCGAGAGTCCGGAGGAAAGATTGATCGTTACTTTCCCTGGGGGCTCTGCGCCACTGCGGTTCTCTCGTTTTCTGGGGTTAGAAATTAAATTTACACGTTCATTTCTCCTTCCCCCCCCCCCCATATAAGCGTAATTGTACTCTCGCGAGTAGAAGCAGAGGGAGGAGCTCGTTATCACCGCCAATTGGCCCCCCGAAACTCTTATCGGACGGACGACAATCCGCGGGCGAAAAACTGCATTCACCGTAGGAGCGAAAATTTCGGCCGATAAGCCGGTCCGATTTGATAACAAACGTATTGCTCCCATCGGTTATGGGGGGGGGGAGGAAGCTGTGGCGCGACAGCGGATAAACGCGGTCGGAGCCGCGGCGAGCGATCGGCCGCAAATTCGTATCTGATTTTCTCTCCTCCGCCACCAATCAACTTTCACACACCCGGCCAACCCTATACATACTTATATGTATACACGTATGCGCAATCGTTGTACTACCATACCTTATTATCTACACTCGATATTTCCACGTGAACAAAATGATAAACATAATTTACGCAGGTAATTGCAGTACTTACGGTATTAAACGTTTAGATGTTGGGTGTAGTGTCATTTGTGTATGCTTTCTCATGCTCGACGACTGTACTCTATCACGCAGAGTTTGCCTGTGTATAAACTCCATAATTGCGGTGTGGTCGGAACCACTTGAGCCGAAAAACTAATGGCTAAATCTAAATATACAAACCCCACCTCGAAAAGTTTGGCCCACCAACATCTTGCTCGTTTGCGATTAACCGGCGCTCGCAGCTTCGAGAGAAAATTATTCCGACCTGTACCTTCGGTGTGTAGCTCAGGGCGCCCATCCCCCACCCCCGAAAAGTCGGGGCAAAATTGATCCACGCGCAGCCCGAGAGCCGCTGATTTATTACCCAACCGAGGGGAATTAATAAAGCACCCCCTCCCTCGTGGTGGTGGTGGTGGTACGCATACTTTGCGATCTCTCTCTCTCGATGTGCGCGTAAGTGTATACACGTGTGCTCTGGAATCGAATCGGAGCCCGAGCGCGAACCGCTTTGATTTACATCGCGCCTCTTCTCTTTCCGTCTCTCTTATGATTTCTATAGGGGCAGGGGAGGGTCGGTCGCGCGTCGGGTGCGATAAGAGCGGCCCGATGATGGACGCACGACTTTGGGAGCTTGTTTATCACTCCCCCGTGTATGGGCGTCCATCGCCGTTCACTCTTTTTTTCGTCCATTCACTTGATTGTTCAGTAAAAGTGTGCACGTTAATGAGGTATTAAAAACAATGGAGGAATACTTTTTTACTTCCAACTTGGTGTTTTAATCCCGTTGGAGGGGAAATCTGTTTCGGCCTACCACGCGTTCTAATTAATATATAATGGCCAAGATCGTTCGAAAGGAGAGCGAAATTCGTTCCGGGGCAAAAATTAACGGCAGCCCCGCGCTCTCGGGTACGGGTTAACCGACGATATGATTTGAGGAAAAATGTAAAAATCAGAGCTCATCTGGGGGTGAACCGACATGACAGCGGGAGAAAAACTCGGTCGGCGGGGGCAAAAAAAAAAAACAAAAAAAAAAAAAACGAGGAAGAATCAAGGGAGAAACAAAAGAGAGTCCGCGAGAAAAAGGCGAAAAGGAGAGAGAGAGAGCGTCCGGGGAAAAAAGAAAACGGCCGCCCGAGGGGCTTCTTCTCCGCTCTTTTTTTTTCCCCTTTCGTTCCTGTCTTCCGCTGAATTAAAAATGCCCCCTCTTCCAGTGGCGGGAGGGAGATACGCCGGAATTGCACATCGAGCGGGAAAATGGATTTCGGGCTTCTTATCACTCGCGTCTTGTTTTTGTGCGTCTGCCATGCAAATACATCCCCCGACGACGCATATGCGCACAGAGAGCGAAACGTCAAGTCCGAATCTATAATCGGCGGTTGAATTTATAACTCCTCCGTTGCATTTACTCGTAAATCGCGAAGGAACAAATAAAAAGAAAAAAAACCTTAGCCGTGTATGATAACGCGTTGTCGAGCTCAGCCGGATGCGAATTATCATCCAGTTGGCGCATAAATTCCCCAAAGAGAGAGAGAGAGAGAGACAATAGTTTAGGTAGAAACGTAATTAATAGGCCGGCATTAGTTCTCGGATTTTTACGCGTTTGCCGACACGTGTTGCCATGTACACAGGAGCAACTCGGCAAACTGCCTCGGAGAGCAACGGAGACTGAATAATTACCAAAGTTCTTCCCCCCTGCAATTATACATACCCACTCGTGTCTCCCCTCACTTGTGTATGTGACTCGCCCGATTAGCCCCCCCCCCCCTCACCCGCACTTTCACTCTTTTTTAAAATACACATCTCAAATAATACATCTTTCTCTCTCATTCAACAGCCCGTCCTGGTGAATTACAATCATCACGTAGAGGGACCAAAAAAGCACTCGATGGAGAAAAGCCGTCACGAATCGGAGAGGACCCCCCTATACAACCGATGCATATATATATATATATATATACATCGGAGTACAGGTTTACACAGTCACGCTTTAGACTCTCTCTCTCTCTCTCTCTCTGTCTCGCGTTGTTAAACGAAGCGTCGCACACCCCCGCATCCACGGAGAGGAGGGGCCCCGGGCGTTCTAAGCCCGCTTGACTAATTGGCAGCGTTATAATCATGGGGACACGGTTAGCTCGGTATTACCGCGAGTTATAGCCCTCAGCCCTTCCCCGCCCTCACCGACTGCGACGTCACACACGCGGAGCCGTTTTGCAAAGCAGCGGTGGGTGGGAGCTTAATGACCGCGCCGTTTACGCAAATTTTGCCATTATGCGAGGCGCGGTTTTACCAACCCACGCCTGCTGCCAGATACCTATATGGGCACTTTAACGATACGACGACCATACGAGCGGACGTAATGAGTACCGCTACTACCAACTGCTCGACCGAGCGCTGGGGGGTGTATACATAATACCTATACCGTGTCGTTTTGCGGTCGCGTTGCGTGCACCGTTGGCGGCCGGAGATTGCGCGAAAAATGTCATTTCTCAAGCTTTATCCCCGAGGACCCCGAAGGTCATCGTCCTCCGATCGATTTTTATCTCGACGGATACAACCTCCGATGATTTTTTCCTAGAGGCACCGTCCACGCAATATACAACAATGTTTATACGTATAATATATATTTTCTCGAAAATTCATTGGCCAACGCTTATAGGCTCTCTCGGCGCGTGCAAACCTAAATATATACATGTATATATGTATAAGACTGACGAATGCGTTCTGGTCAGCCGGGGAATGGCTTACGGGGCCTCGGCTCGAGCGAGATTTACAAGTTTAGTTACTGCTGATCACACCCCCGGGAACGACCTGATGGCTCGCACATATTTCTATCTGCCCCCTGTACCCTCGCTCCTTCGCCCGTGCCACTCCTGTACAACCATGGGCTATATATATATATATATATATATATATACATCGCGGTATTTCTCCGTACACCTATTATCATGTAGAACTAGGGCTCGCGTCCATCTTCCTCCTCCGCGGTGTACACGTGTATGAGAAAAACAGGCTGTAACTTCTATATGGTTCGCTGATGCGAGTCGATGATGAAATCAAATACACGTACGTTCGGGTGTGCCTGGAATTTCGGGGGAGTGGTTTTTAACGCGAGCGCACGGGGGTTTTGTTGATTTTTTCCCACCTCCTCCCTTTTTTTCCCCCTTTTGACCAAACAAAAATAAATGTATACACCGAGCCAAATTCGTGAGTTGTTTGTTTGATTTTTCGCGCGCCAACGTGCACACGCAAAAACCAATGTTTGCGCGAAATGATTGCAACGAAATAAAATCAACAAATGCGTTTCGAATATATATGCTGGACGATTCGCTCGTTTGATTGCGTTTTTACGACGAGCGATACAATTCGGGTAGGAATTTTATTTACTCCGGAAAATAAATCGAGCTTCGCGCGCCGTTTATTCGATGATGATGAGCTAATAAATCGCAATGTGTCTGGCACCGAAAGCTCAACGGATGTAAATCACCCGCCTCCCTTAGGTGTGCACCATTTGCTTTGGGTACACGTTCTCGCTTCTCTAATCGGAAACATTTATGATCCGCATATCTCTTAATTCAGCGCGCGGTGGAAAAAAAAAGAAAGTAATCCTGCGCCTGACGAATGGTCATCTCCCATCCGCGTTACAAGAGACCACCCCCCTCCTCCTGCGCCTAATCATCATCCTGGGGGGGGGGGCGAAAAAACAGATCGAGAATCATTTCTTGCCGGCGGGTAGCGAAAAAATTCCCCGGCTGGTCTCAAAAATGGAGGCGACAAATCTCACGGCCTGTCTCTTAAACGTTACGGATAGCTCTCCCGTTATTTCTTCCCCACCCCCCACATAGTACTGGCCAAGGGTGTCAGCGCGCACGTATGAATGACCACTGCTCGTGGATAAAGTGGGCGGGCATTTGTTTGAATTATACTTTGCGACCCACGCGATTTTTCATTATCAGTATCTTCTCTCTGGCTATCTGTTTTTTTTTCGTCCCTCCTTCGTCTTCTCTGCTCTGGTCGGCCTCTTTTTTTTTTGGACCGGCAGTTTTTTACCCTCGTTTAGGAAAGCCAGCGTCATATTCGTGAGCAGTGTCATCCTTTTTTTCTTTTTTTTTTTTTTTTTTTTTTTTTTTTTTTTTTTTTTTTTTTTTTCAAACGTTTGATGCCTGTTTGGTTTGAAAAACGAAATTCAATTCGCGCGTTTCCGTGTGATGCTGGTGCAGTTTGTTTGTTTAAATGCTTCGGTGATTTTTTTGCGATCAGATCAAACGAACCACGTGTCTTGTTCAAACCCAAAAATCCACTCAAAGAAAAAAAAGGGAGTCAAAAGGATGCAGCCACGCGGACTTTTATTTGAAAAAAAAAAAAAAAACGGCTCCGTTGGAGATGCAAAGTGCCTCTCGTGTTCGGTGCACGGGAGGAACTTTGAAAAGTTGATACCAGATTTTCGAGAGCGTCGAATTGGATTTCTCTCGCTCGGTGGGAGGAAATTCTCATTTTTCAGTAGTTTTTTTTTATTTATCTTTTTTTTTCGCGAAAAGTACGGAGCCGAGTTGTATTGATTGCGATTTCATAGCGGCGGTCGTAAACTCCGACAGGCAGCGTTGTTTTAATGGCCTTACGATTGCATTTTTTTTTTTTTGCCCCCTTCCTGATTGATCATTGGAGCACAACAATTTTTTTTTTTTTGATTCTTTAATTTCAACTCCCACATCCCGCGCTTTGAACCAAACGACTCGAGTCCCCTTTTTGTCCACTCTCCCGGCGAGTCGTAATCGCCCCAGCCTCGGTACAATATTTAATTTTTAATCCAGCCGTATTCAAATTATGCACCGGACGCCCACTTTGTTCTAATGGGAATACGATTTATATCCCCCGACGCGGCTCACTTTACATTTATGCTAAATACCCCCTCGACCGCGCTCCTACATATACGCTTATTGCAGAAAAGTTTGGGGAATCACCGCGCCACGGAGCGGCTACTAATTGCCCGGGAGACGGGAAGCTCCAGAACCACTTTATCCGCGTGGTACACGCGCCCAACGACGGAGTAACGAAAAAAAAAAAAAAAAAAAAAAATCTCGCGTGTATTCAATGCACGCGAGGAGGATCGGAGAACGGCGGAGCAGCTCGTATAAGAAAACAGCCAAAAGGCAGCGGGGGAGCGCGATTCCGAAAATGAAGGGAAAAGGGGGTGGAGGCGCGAGAACGATAAAAGGGCTCGCATCCGTCATAATACCCCTCGCGTACACGCGGACATAACAGAGGGCAGACGCGTAACTTCTCGTTTGCCGAGGCGCTATTGTGTTTCTAATGCCCCGCGGGATGATTCTCCTCGCGCTTTTCCTCCCCCGCGGTGAAAGGGAGCGTGTCCGTATACATCAAAGTTTATGGGGCGAACATCTTGGAGGAGGTACATGTGCCGCACGTGTACGAGACCGAATGAATCTTAATCGAGCCGGAGACGTGAGTAAACCGTTGACGGTACGCACTGCAAGTCTCGCCGGCAGATGAGCCCCATATATTGTCATGATCATATTTTTCGCGAGGGTGCATACGTATACACGCACTGCACCAGGCGCTGACGGGGGTCTGACCAAAATTTGGTCGTACTACTGAATCATTGCGTCACAAAGTAAAAGACGATAATCTCATCGTTCCGGTGGTTTGAACCAAAAGTTGGAATATTGCCCCGGGCGCTGTGGCTCCTCAACGAGCGGCCGGACGCGGGCAACCAGGAAAACTGCCCCGCGGGGCACTATACCCTCACGGATGGGTCGAACATCCCGCGGGGCGAATCTCGTCCTGGCAAAAGTTCTCCCTCCCGTGCTTCTTCTTCCGTGTATACGCCGAGGGCCTCGTTTTTGATCGGGCACCACCCCCGCGCGTGTCGAGGTGCCCCTACGTAAGCTAACGATGCCCCGCATGCGAGGCTGCTAATTGTTACACGAGCCCCCCCCCTCCCTCGTGCGCGTTAAATTAACGATGATGGGGCGCCGCAAGTGGTATAGATCACTCACCGGTCGGACGGGCTGTTTTTTTTCCTTCGTTTGCTCGTTTTCCCTTGGTTTTCGTCAAACATTCATGCCGAGCCTCTGTGAGATTTAATACGGCTATTAGCAACAGTTCCGCATTTATGGAGGGGGGTGACTCACAAATACGGAAAAGCAGCGCGTGAATAAATAATCCCGGGCAAAGTAATGCACTCCTCCCGTTCGTCTGTCCGTATATTATATACCCGCGACTACCCTACGCGCCACATCCGTCTAATTTTCAACTTGTGAATCGAGCCGCGTCAAAGTACATCGGGACGTAACCTCAAATTAGCCCTCGAGGTGGAAGTGGTAGCTTAATTGGATCAAACTCGTTATATATGTGTATGATGCGCCTGGATGTCGCTGCTGCCTCCGACGGAAAAAAATGGATAATGACCTCCCCTCTTTCCTCCTCTACCGTAAAATGAGGATCTAATGGAAAACGCCAAGTATAACTCGGTAGGAAAAACAACGTGTATTTTTGTTTTTTATTTGTGATTAGTTGAAAAGCAACCGGGCACGGCTCAGACGAGCTGAGCGCAAGACGCCGTAAAATTGAAGCCCTGAAAAATTCATGCTACTCTCCCTCTCTCTCCCTTTCTCTTTATTAAAAAAAGAAAAAAAAAAAGAAAGAAAGAAAGAAAGGAAAAACACATCGACACTCTTTAAACATGAAAATCCAGCGTTAACGAGCCATTTGAATTCAGTGCAAAAAAGCCAGCAACAGCAGTCGAGCCGATTACACGTACCGGAGTGGTGATCCTTCCGCGGGTGGGTGTACGTGTAACACACGGGTAGGTAATCGGCGCTCGAGGAGCCTTCGCCTTGCTCTAATCCGAGTGGTCCATCCGCTTCTGAATAATTTCGCGAGTCCCTCTGTCGGCTCCGGCATCTCGTGTCCGGCGTCATGCGCGCGTACACGCTTCGTTTGATACCGAGGCGATTAATCAACAACTAGACGGACACAACACGAAACGCGCTCCTGCCGGTTCACCCACAGGTATATGGGATTAATATTTCAGGGATCGGGCAAACGAATAAGATGGACTAATGATGAACCAGACTCGCGCGGAACGATCGAGGCGCGTGATAACGGACCATCAAGGGGGGGGGGAGGAAGAAAAACAAAATTCATCGAGGGACACGAAAAACGGCGCTATACGTGTATAGGGGCAATTATCGGGCGTGTGAATAATTTGTAACTCGGGCGCGCACGCCCCACGGGCTAAATAAATGGACCTTGCTCGCTCGGTGCAGGGCTTCTCTCTCTCCTGCAGGTATACCTAGACAAGTATCGTTTGGTATATAATAACGACCTGGACACGTAGTGGCATTATTTACCGCCAACGGCTCCTTTGCCCACCCATCCGTGCCCCCCTTCTTCTTCTTCCACTGCTTGACCGCTGTGAAATTAACTCGCCTCGCGTACAGCCCTTTTGTCGGGCTCTCTGAATAATCATGTTTGCCCTCGCGTCCTTACGTACAGGTAATTACAACGTATAAATATCACCGTGATTATTTGTTGTTTTAATTCATACAAGAAATAATTTATATGGGTTATACGCGACGCTATGGTGTACAAAGATGCCGTCGATATAGAGGGAACTGGGGTGTTTTTCGATTAAACGTCACAAAATTGGAGTGTTGGGCGACGAGCGCGAGATAATTGGCTGTAAAATTTTTAGCGAACAGCTCGCACGCGCGACCGCGTGATTTACATTATTACCGAAAGAGAGAGAGAGTCGCTGTTTGACAAGAAGCACGCGGCTCTTAGCTAATTGAGCCGGCGTTATTGAATTACCCGGGTACCGAGCCGATAACGAGCCATTAAAAAAACGGCCCCCCTTCGCTCTCGCTCCGGCGCATCGAGCCAATGAACCGAGTTATAATCCCCGTGGTCGCGTGTAATACACCGTTAGCGCGGCGGTGCAACGAACCGGGGTTTTCACGGGAGAGTGTATAAATAACGTGAAAAAGAGAGAGGCCTGGTGTGACCTATCGCACATCCGGGCGCAACAAACAGAGCCAGAGGAAGCCCGAGGAAAGAGAATAATCGGGACGCGGCGTTTAGCCGGGAGGGGGGTAACAGAAAATGGAGCGCACAACCGCATATAAAGAGCCGATGATAACGGAATGATATACGACTCGGTGTGAATAACACTGGGGGGGGGGAGGTGGCGCGCGACTTGGAGAGGCACAGACGCTCGTGATTGATCGGCTCGGAGATGGCTCGCTCGCGATAGCACGCTTTGGCAGATATGTATTGTACGCGCACACTGGGCTCGGATTAAGTGAAAATACACGGACGCTTAATGATCCCGATAGGGGCTGTACATGCACATATACGTTTTCTTTTTTTTTTTTTTTTTTTCTTTTCCATTTACAAAGAAATTACTCGGCGTCTAGATCGCAGACCGGCTCGTTCGTGTTTCATGAAAACTCTGCGGATGAGCTTGTTGCGCGCGTTGGTTGTTTGTTTGTACGATTCGTAACGGAATATTCAGAGCTGCTGATGTTGTTACCTCGTGTACGGAGTACCCGTACAGGACGCGGGGGGCTGTGAATTTTTCATGGGGCTTGAAATGGGAGAGATGTTTCCTCCTTTTTTTTAAAAAGTGAGCTCGCGCCGTATATATACGCGTTTCGAGAATGGAAAACGAAGGGGCGGTGAACAAGCAGCGGTTTTATCTCTTGGAAAGAAAAGTTGGAGGTACGATAACCTCCTTTCGAACAGACATTTCTACCGTCCGGGTTGTTTTTACTTTATAACGTATAAGCTTTTTGTTGAAACAAAAAAAAAAGAAAAACTCGGAGCTTCGCTCGCACAAAAGCCGTCCGCACTTCTGTTATCGCCCAAAAAAATGTACGACCTCGACTGTACCGCCAAAGAGACGCACAAATGACAGACCAGAGACTGGGGGGGAGGGGTATTTTTTCGCCACCACCGCTGCATCGGTATCCCCATATGCAGCGCCGCTTAAATCACGCGAAACGAGCTGCACGCATATGCATGCACGGGGTCTGGTGCATCTTGTCCGAGAGTGCAGGGAGAGCAGCGAGCCGGAAACGAGAGATAACGCCCCGATACTCATCCTCCCGTTGGCAGCTCCCCCTTTTCGATGGCCAAAGTCGTGCCGTTCCGGTGAAAGCTGTTTTTTAGGATGAGGTAAAGGGGAGGGGGGGGGGGTACGAAACGATGAGATATCTCGGTTTATCGCGCACGCACAATGCGACCAAGACTCTTCTACGATATCGGGCAATAATCGAGGATGACTAATGCGAATCGCCTCGAAAAGAGCCCCACCACCCCCGATGATTCGTTCTCCCATGACTTCTCGAGCAAAAGCGGGATTACGTGCGGGCCAGTGAATCGCGAGGATGAATCGCCGACGAATGAATAGGCCCCATACAACGGGACTTTACTTGCCTTTACCGATGCGTGAGTAGCCGAATTGCCGCTGCGGTCGTAGCTCGGGCCATTCTACCCACCCACACGCACGCACGTATATTAATACATGAATGCCAAACGGGGAGTGGATTTGCCGGAATAATTAGATTGATATTCGGGCGAGTATTTCAATTTAATTCGCGTCAGGGGGGGGGGATAATCAATTATATATATTGTACATGTATACGGGTTTAATGGCTCGCGCTGACTCGACGCGCGTCGGATGATGGGACTTTAAAGCACCTTTGCAAAATCATCGATCATTCGATGATCCTGATAATCCTACGGGACGATCGATTATCGTATGTAATCTTTAAGTTGAGTTTGTATGTAGCCGAGGTGTCATGCTGCTCTCGACGAGGATCTGAGTCTGAAAGGTCGTGGAAACTCGCGAAAAAAACGCGGGCGTATCGTGTACAATGGCCGAGCTGATGGCCAATAAAACGAGCCCCTCCCTCACCCTCTAACGTGTCCTGTTGGGGCCATCTTTTTCAACCGGACACCTACACGACAATCGGACATTGAAAAACAACGCTGGGCACCTTTGTTCGTCCATCGAGCTTTATTGTTCGTATAAACATGCGAGTGTTTTTTATTTGCGCGTGCGATTCCACGCCGCTTTTCTCGTACGCGTGCGTCATGTGTGGCGGGAGCAATCGATGCATAGAGTTTTCGGTTGTCATTCACACCCAACTTTTGTTTTATTTGCTATTCTCGTGATTTTTTTTTTTTTTTTTTTTATATTATAGTGCTTTACGTCNAGCAACAAAGTCCTTATTAATAAGCTAGGATTAGCATAACTGCTCGTACCTATACTGGCGAAGTTTAGGCGCTCGTTTCATTGTCTCGTATAGGCCGAGCTTTGCATTAATGACACCTCGAACTCTTTAACTTTTCTTTTTTCTTTTTTTTTTTTTTTTTTTTTTTCATACTGCTATTAAAGTAAGCTTTGCAAGGTTTGAACAATAAAATGTTGAAAAAACACTTCTTGCAACTCATTATTCATAGTTTATTATCAGTATTTAAAAAAAGTATGTATATAAGAGTATGAGATAACTGTTTTGTTATTTTTCGATTTTTTTTCTTTTACTCTTCAAATGTTGAAATCCAACTAGGCCATTGACAATTCATTAAATAAAAAGACTTTCTTACTTCAGAGGTTCCTTTATTAAAAGCTTATTAACATGTGTTTACAAAATTTTCACAAGATATTACCTGAATATATGAATTCCAAATTTAACATGTACAGAATGGATAAAATTACAGTCAAAGTGACAAAAATACCCGAGATTCCGAATGTAAACAAAAAAATTTTCATGAAGCATGCACTGAAAAAACAAAATTTAATCAGAACAGCTTAACGGAATGCGGCAGCTGCGTAGCAAGGTGACCTGTGCCAGTACCTGTCAAGTTAGGTAGCGAGAGCCAAGCAAAATGTGCTTGACGAACCAGGCACGTATAACCAAGCATACACATTTCTCGTCTTGTGACCAGTCACTTTTACCTGGGCTGCCAAGAAGTTTCTGATTGGCTCTAACTTTATTCCGAAATAACGTATTTGTTAATATTACCATACAAATATTTTTGAAATGTATGCACGATGTACATTCAACGCGGAATGTGATAAAACGCATGAAACATATTGACTTATCTCTTGAGGACAGGTATGCAAGTACTGTCTGATCGAGCAATTCAGCTCATGTCCCCAGGCAAATCCGAAATACAATGCGATTAACGTTTACCATGGCTATGGCATTTTCTCTTCATCCACTCCACGCATCCACAAACTGGTTGGCAGGCGTATGGGTGTTCATTGTCCACATGCACTGAGAGTTGATCTTTATGTCTGAAGGTTCGTGGACATAGTCTGCAGTTGTGGGGGTATTCGACCATCTCATTCCGAACTTGGTCCTTGCGTCTCGTCAATTCCTCGTATCTACAAACCGGTTGGCACTCGTATGGGTATTCATTGTCCACATGCACTGAGAGTTGATCTTCATGTCTGAAGGTTCGTGGACATAGTCTGCAATCGTGGGTGCGTTGAAGGGATTCGACCATCTCATTCCAAACTTTGTCCTTGCGTCTCGTCAATTCCTCGTATCCACAAACTGGTTGGCACTCGTATGGGTGTTCATTGTCCACATGCACTGAGAGTTGATCTTCATGTCTGAAGGTTCGTGGACATAGTCTGCAATCGTGGGTGCGTTGAAGGGATTCGACCATCTCATTCCGAACTTGGTCCTTGCGTCTCGTCAATTCCTCGTATCCACAAACTGGTTGACACTCGTATGGGTGTTCATTGTCCACATGCACTGAGAGTTGATCTTCTCGGTTGAAGGTTCGTGGACATAGTCTGTTGTCGTGGGTACGTCGATGAGGGGCTTCGACATGTTTTTCGAGACCAACTGCATTGCCATGGACGAAAGTTGATGGGGACTCATCGGTGATGCGTCGGGAAGTCTCCTCTTCGTGGATTTTCATGTGTTTCTTAAAACTTGTTTTACATTTGTAAGACTTAGAACATACCGAACAGGTGGAGGGCCCCTCATCGGTATGGGTTGCCTCATGTTTCGTGAGATACTCTCTACGTCGAAATGTTTTGGAGCAACTCGAGCAGCTGTAGGGCCTATCATCGGTATGGGTTTTCTTATGTCTCGTAAGATGCTCTCTACGTCGAAATGTTTTCTCACAGTCTGTGCAGCTGTAGGCCCTCTCATTAGAATGGGTTTTCATGTGATCCGTGAGATAGTCTTTACGTTGAAATGTTTTCTCACATACTGTGCAGCTGTAGGCCCTCTCATTAGAATGGGTTTTCATGTGATCCGTGAGATAGTCTTTACGTCGAAACGTCTTGGAACACACGGTGCAGTTGAAAGAGCTTTCGCTAGTATGCATCAGCTCGTGTCTCCTGAGATTCTTTTTTAGTGTAAAAGCTATTGAACACACCGTACAAAGAAAAGGCTTCTCACCGGTATGTGCTTGCATGTGTACAATAAGACTGCCTTTGCGGGTGAAAGTTTTCGAGCACACGGTGCAGGTGAAGAGCTTCTCATCAGTATGAGTCAACTCGTGTATCGCAAGACGGAATTTTTTGGAAAAAGCTTCAGAACACCTCGAACAGCTGAAGGGCTTTTCATCAGAATGGGTGTTCATGTGCTCCATTAGATAGTCTTTACGTTGAAATGTTTTCGGACACCTCGAGCAGCTGAAGAGTCTCTCATCAGAATGAGTTAACTCGTGTATCGCAAGGCTGAATTTTTTGGAAAAAGTTTCCGAACATCTGAAGCAGCTGAAGGGCTTTTCATCAGAATGGGTGTTCATGTGCTCCATTAGATAGTCTTTACGTTGAAATGTTTTTGGACACCTCGAGCAGCTGAAGATTCGTTCGTTGGTGTGGGTTCGTTTGTGTTCCGTAAACTTAAAAGCCGAAATACATGTTTTTCCACAGGAATTGCAATTATAGATACTTTTTCAAAAAGTCTCAATATTATGGCTGGAACGCTGCGCTTGACTGTTATTATCCATGTTGGTAAATAAAAAGGCACAAATGTATGATGTTTGACCAGATGTAACTTTTATAAAGTTAGCAGTAATTTCACTGCCGTTGATTTTTGAAAAACATGATAATACCTCAGAGAATTAAGGCTGGGTGCCTAACAAGTTGTTTTTCTGTCAAGAAGAAAAGTAAAAATTTTATTCGTTCCAAAAGGGATTTTTCTGAGTGTATGCTTATTTATTTGAATCTTAATTAGAATTTTTTTTTTTTCGTTTTTATCATTCGAATGTCGTAAAAAAAATGCGGCCAATACCAAAAACACCATGATTTTAAAACTTTTATAATTTCAAACAAAGATACTAATAGTCTATTACTTTATTTTCAATTTATTACAGTTATCAATTGACAATAATCGTATATCAGTAAAACTTCATTGGTTAACATATTGCCACTGCACAATGTTTATTATTTTTTTTCTTATAAAGCATTACAACTGAGGGTTATTCTACCATCAGATGAAAAAATTGTGCCGATGTAAGATTTCCACAGAACTATACCTATCTATATATGCATTCAATACATAGACAATGTTCTGTGAAAATCTTACATGGGCCCACTATCACCATCTGACGATAGAATAACCATCATTATTTGTGCTAACAGAAATCAACTATCTGGTTAATATCCGGAAAATTATGTTGTATTAAAAGCAAACGAAGAGAATTTTGTCCGATCGCGAACCACAATTTTTTTTTATCTAAAAGAATCTTACCTTTTAATAATCTTGATATCCACTTGTGGTGCTCAATTGACAAAATGTAGAAGTATGCAAATACACACACTGCACTGTATTGGTACGTACAATATATCAGATATTACTTTAAGAATTTCAACATGATGGTTTTCGATTTTACTTTTACGTGAAGTAAGAAATAACGAACCGTACACTTTGATGTACAACAAATCAATGCTTTCACACTACATGAGGACATATCGAGTTGTCGATGTCGAGTGATAATCGAGGAATGCTAATGGCACAATAATGAGTTCTCGCTACGCGTTCAGTCAAACAGCTTTCAATTGGGACTTTTTGGCATCGTTAGCCTGTGAAAACGTCACAACTTACTCGTTGAAATTTAATTCGACTAGATAATATCAAATGAGCTGTAGAACAGAACCTTATACGTATTATAACGTAACCCCGGACTAGACTGAAGAGAACTATAATTGAAAAAAATACAGTTATCGAAATAATCAATATTGAAAAGATACCACACTCTAGTGATGTCGAAAATGATAATGACAAGCTAATGTAATTGGACATACATGAAAAAGAAAGAGTTGGTTTGAGGCAACTATTGCGTATTTACCTTATTCAAATATATTTTTAATAAAAAATCGAAAATCCAACCTTTTTCTTGATTTTTTTTTTATGATGATGATAACATTGTTTTCATTTGTTACCGTGACCATATTTATTTAGTACGTGTATGACAAGAACGGTATGGCTTCGTAAAGTTCAAGTTTAGTTTCATCAAATATTAGTTTTTTAATCAAAGTGGTAGGACTCAAATTTCGTACATCTTTTGTACAAAAATGTACCGTCTAGAGCCTTAATATGTGTGTTATTAATTGTGTGCTCCATCGAATGGAGGTCTAAAATTGTCAACTCTGAATTTACAATTGTTACTGAATAAGGAATAACACTTTGCCATTTTATTTAAAAGTACTGATACTTAGCGACCGCCAATAATTTTTGGCGATTTAATAAAAACTTTTACTTCTTTTACTAAGTACAACGATTGTCAAATTGCTTTTTTTTCGATGAGTATTTTGAATATACACAATATGTTACACTAACGATTCAGCACATCATGATGAGTAAAGGCACGTGAGCTCTATTTTTTTTAGTAAATACACTATACGTGCATTACAGTAAAAAAAAGGGGGGGGGGAAGAATGCTTGTTCCTAATCCAGAGGCAATTTTCGTCTATTTTATTTTAACGACGAATCACTGCGAATTCAAGGTACACGCGACGAGACGAAACAACCTGTGCATTGAGGGAAGAAGGAAAGAAAGCGCAAAGCTGTAATCTTGTTTTCCGAAGCTAAAAGTCTCAGGAAGAATTAAAGTCCGTATTATAACACTTAGTATTCCAAACGTGGATTATTAAGTACAGAAGGAAAGGTGGGGAGGGGTGTACTTTACGCAACAGAGACAGTGGCAAAACGCCCGGGGCTTTGAAACGATTAAACGAGAAATCTCGCTTACTTTGCAGACGTACGGGAGAATCCCCTGTACACGCGCATACCGACGAGAGAAAGAAAATCCCCCCCCCCTTGGAAGAATAGTCGCAGAGGGAAGGGGTTGAGGATCGAAGGTCTTAACCGAGGAGTTAGCTACCAACTCCCATGGCGCAGCAACAAAGTCCTTATTAATAAGCTAGGATTAGCATAACTGCTCGTACCTATACTGGCGAAGTTTAGGCGCTCGTTTCATTGTCTCGTATAGGCCGAGCTTTGCATTAATGACACCTCGAACTCTTTAACTTTTCTTTTTTCTTTTTTTTTTTTTTTTTTTTTTACTTCCCTCCATACAACAATCTGCTCAGGAGAGACTTTGCAAGGATAGCTCTTTTCTGTATCTTCTTCCCCGATCCAGCGACCAAATCGAAAAAAAAAAGCCCCAAAAGAAAGATCTCCTCCGTACACCGGAAGCCCAGCGATTTATCATCATCCCTGGCCCGCGTTTCCATCGGAATATTGAATACGACAAGATAATCTCTGCCACGTCGTCGAGCTGTTGTGCATCCTTCGCGCGGGCGAGCACGTCGTGTGCCTAATGTAGCGCGAGGGCCCCGATAAGCCGCGCGCGCGTGTGTTCGCGACGTTAACCTCCGTCGGTTGGTTTTTCCGAAAGTGCAGCAGCAGAGGGAAAACGAAGCGCGTCGTACGCACATCGACGTGGAATGCACGTGATGAACCGATTGTTAATATATTATTTTGGCGGTGACGCCGAAACGAGGGTACAATTTTTCGGAGAGAGAGAGAGAGAGAGAAACGAAAGCAAACGTGGAAGAGGAAATCTCCTTTATAGCCGAGTTGATCTCCCACGTTTTGGATGAATTATTGATGGCCACACACGGGCATTTAACGGGTTATTAAGTCAACCCAATACACGATAGACACTCCGGACCCTCGTCTTCTTTGCGGCTATTGTCGGGCGCGTCAAAAGTTTACAGCCTTTGTTTTTCCTTCTCTCCTCCCTGTTTATGGACGCAGCGACGCAATACCCTTGGCAAAGATATCCTCCTTCCGTCTAACGTTTTCCCAACGGCTTCGCTTCGGGGGACACGCTTCGCACGTATGAAAAAAAAAAAAAAAAAAAAAAAAAGGAAAAAACTCGGAATCACATCATCGCGCGCGTTATTGTTTCACCCCGAGAAAATATTGCAGGGACCGCGTACGGGGTGGGTAGTTGTCGTATAACCGTGTGGTCGTTTATTTATGTGCTCTTCGAATGCTCGCACGGAGAGGATCAGCCTAATGGTTTTATTATACCAATAGCTGCTGGAGGATGAGCCGAGAAAGTTGGAAATGTGTGTGTATATATACCACCGGACGCCTCCACCTATACACACGCCAAAGTCCTCGATGTTTTCGCGCGAGCAACGCTGGATTTATGGGGCTCCGAATAAACAGCGCCTCGCGCGAGGATTTGCGCCCGTGGTGACGTGATACAGGTACTTTCCCTTTGCCCCCGTTGGGAGCGCGTGGGGACCTCTCCCCCTCCCGCACAAAGTTGTATTCCTTTTTCTACAACCGAAGGGAGGGAAAAAAAAAAAAAAAAGAAAAAGAGAAAATCCTAATACATCCCATCCCAAGGACGGACCAACTAACTTGGGCGTCAAAGAGGGGTGGTCGGGTGAGGGTGTACATATATGTGTATATTCGGGGGCATCGCCACGGCTCGAGAATCCAGCGGTCAGCCATCAGGCGCAGGAAGAAGAGGAGGAAACTGCAGACGCCTCGGGGTATATATGTGTGGGCGCATCGGACAACCCCCTCCACCGGAGGCTCGTGGTTTTCCACTAAATTTCCCCGCGAGAGATATACCCGTGTTGTGCCTCACCCCGGTCATGATTAAGTGAGCCGGCCGTTGATTTAGAGGCTCGTCGCAACGCTCGTCCTATATATATGTAGCCGTGCTCGTTTTCCTCCGCACACCTCGCGCAGTAACTCTCTCGCGGCGGTGGTCAGACGTATACATACAACGGATCCCCGACAATTTTGCCCCGCTGAATTATACAGATCGACGTGTGCTCCCGGAGATACTTCTACATACACACACCTGCTAGGGATACTTTACTCCTCCAAACGCAACGTAAATATATATATGTCCCTCGCTCCTCGAGTTGCTACGTATACTTATTATGTAACAATATAAGACCGAGAGGTAAAGAGTTTGGCGGTAATAGGTGAACGATCGATGTCCACCACCTGTGCGCCATCGTGTCTCGGGTGTAAGAATCAACAAGTAAGCGTGTGGCTGTGCTTGAAAACTCGGCATCAGCTGCGCTCTTGTACTACCCGACGGGGTGTACAATAAGTAGGGAGAAGAAGAGCGACTTTTCTCGCGCCTTTTTCTTTTTTATACCCCCGGCCTATACATCAAAGAGAAGAAGAAGAAGAAGAAAAAAGGGAGTTGGGGGAATGGGAGCCAGTGCCCCCGTGACGTCTCGCTGTCACCGCTCTAACCGAGCACCACTCCGATTAAGTGTTTTCGGAGCTGCAGCTACGAAGGGGTGTGATGAGCCACCCCCCACCCCCATCTCTCTTTGCTCGAGTGCGCTGTATTGGCGACGCGTCAGCGCCACGCCACGGATAAACTCCCTCGTTGAACGAGTGCCTCCTCGAGAGACGTCGGAAGGTGAAAAAAGAAAGAGACAATCAATGGTCACGTAATGGTGGTTTAAACGCCTATAGAAATATTTATTTATTTATTTGCAAGTCCGACCAGCTGGACGAGTGATTTACAGCTGCGTGCAGTACAGTTGGGTGTTCGTCAGGTATACCCACGAGTAGCAAACAAATGAGCCGGCGTGTACAGCGGGTACATGGTATATATGCTCGAGCGAGATGCATTAAACTGCACACAAGCGGGGCTGGGGTAAGGGAGAAGTTATCCGTGCCGAAGGATATAACGGGCAGAAGGGGGTGGATGCTGGGTATAGCATAAACACGGAGGGGGGGGGGCATCAAATCGGTTGGTCCTTAACGAAGGACCGGGGAGAGTATGCAGCGTAATGGGCCGAAGAGCGGGCTGCCACGGGCCGATAGCGCTCGGCCGAATGACCATTGCTGACGAGGAGGGTGTCCTCGTGTACACACAGGCTGTATGTGTATATATGTAATGGATGGGTGTGTGTGTGTATGCATTCCCCGCGTGATAATTATGTGCGCGAAATTCTCGCTCGGACGTATAGCTGGGTCAGCCTTTGCTTAGGACCCTCGGCCCGATGTAACATCTCCCACCGTGTGCAATTTGTACCTTATTTTTACTTGTACAAGTTGTACCTATACACAAACACACCGAGCGGGTAAGTATACATCATTATTCGGAGCCAGTCAACTTTGGGAAAACAATCGGGCATATCCTTTGATTCGGGGAAAAACGGATGAAGCCGCCAACAATTTTAGGCTCCCTCCCTGCCCGGGCGCAAGAATGCTAATTAAATCATTATTAAAAGCGCCTCCCTCGGAGCAGCTCGCAAAATTCGGATGCCGTTGGATTCAACTGCGAACACAACTATTTCAATTTAATCGGCACGAAAAGAGCACGTTTGAGGGGGGCCTTTTTTCCTACAGGGAAAAATTTCGTTGCCGTTGTTTCAATTTTCGTTTGTTTATATTGTCACGACGATTGTGGGCAATGTTGCGCCATGTACTCACGCGGAGTTTTATCGCTCAAAGTGCCAGTCAAAACGGAAAATCTATTGAAAACGACTCGCACCCCCCAAACGATGTCAGTTTGAAACAAAAGTTGGGCGTTGAATGAAAAAAAAAAAAAAAAAAGATAACAGAGTGCCAAACAGCGGAGGTCAGTGTCAGCGCGAACCCCTTCGAGGTGACGGAAACGAAGCGCTCGTCCGCGAGTTTACCCCAATAACCCGCGAAACTGGTGGAAAAAAAAACAATGGGGTCGGCTTGACGCGCGTGCGATACGTAAGCTTTCCGTTTGTCTTGGGCGAAGCGGCGTGACGTGGCACGTTTTGTCTCTCGCTGTTATGCAGCGTTACGCGAGCAAGTATACGTATAGGCACCGACACGCGTTATCTCTCTCCGAGTCCATCATCGCTGTCGTCGTCGCGGTCCGCAACTATTGTCGGAGAAACAGACGCGCGGAAGAGAGAAACCAGAAGCGCGGCATTGGCAAGGAGTCAGTCTCGCCCGGGAAACAGGAAACGTCGGAGACCGCTGTCCAAAGTTGCGAAACTCGTACGTTCGCGGCGTACTATGATGAAAAAACAAAAAAAATAATCGAAATTTGGTATATTGTATATGTATTTGTTATGCATGTATATAAAAGGTTTACTTGGTGACTGCCTTTTAACAGAAAGTAACATTTTTTCATTGAACGCAGTTAGAATTTACTTGAGTTAACGACTTGATAAAAACGGAATTTTTTAAGTATGATGCGTCATGCATGACTGACTCACAAAAGTAAAAAATTTGATAACGTCTAAATGGATATATCTAATCTATTATTGATACACATTAGTGACTCATCGTACTGAAGAAGTCTAAATTGCATTTTAATTAGAAATTTTAACTTTTTTTCAGGAATAATCCGTCCATTTTTACTACCATTTCGTTATTCAAATTTGTTTGCATAGTCTCTTATCGTATAAATTTATTTATTTATTTTGGTATTTTCCATTTCCGTTTGAGTATTTTTTTCATATTCCAACACTACAACCAACATGACTACCAACACTTTTGCATACTTTTATTGACAACTGCATCGTTAATATAATAATTAAATGAAACATTCCATCACAATATTTATTGTATCTAAGTAATACTTTGTAAAAGTCCCCAATAGGATATTCAAAAATACCCAAAAAAACCGTACCAAACGCACTATTTCGAAGAAAAAAAAATAGAAATCATAGAAATACCCACCATGTATTTATTACCAGAAAAAAACTACTCACTATTGTACCCACGTAGGTAGAAACCAGCGCTAATATCGCTCGATGGTTAACAAAATCCAGTTGCGTATATTCAAGAGGGCAAGCCACATTTCCCGTTATTTCTTATGGTTTCGCTAAAATGACCACCGCCACAACCACACCCAGCCTCCCCTACGTATGCGTAAACAGTTACAACACCAAGTCTCAAAATTCATTATACACGAGTAGGTAGGGGTACTTATCTTTCCCTTTTTTTTTTGTTTGTCTCCGATACACACGCCACGTAGGGCTACTGCTCCACATTCTTTTTTTCCCCCCCTCGACCATATGCACACCGCAGTGATCCTTATGTTTTTTTTTCCTGTGCGGCCAATATCGCTCGCGACGAGGACGAGCTGTGAATTACGATCCGCAAACACAGCGCTCCAGATCCGCGTTAATAAAAAGGGAACCCTCTTACATTACCCACGCGCTTTATCCCCCAAAACACTCCATTTATGTTGCACGTATACCCCCCCGATTATTATTCACCGGACTCTCGAACCGAGGGGCTGTACTTTATCTCCGTGTCCAAGTGCATCGGCGTGAGTATATAACACTATGGCAGTAAAAAAAAAGGGCTCGAAAATCAACGATGAAAAAAACAAAGGATCTATACAGAGCCGTTTGTTTGCCTAACGGAGCAAGAATAAGGGGGCAGCAGGGAGGGGTCGAACCACCGCAACTTTGGACTGATTTACACAAGCCGATGGTCAGTCGGGCCCGTCGCGGTCGACCGAGAGGTATCCCATTTAAGCCCCCGCAAACAAGTCACATCCTTCTTCTTCTTCTTCTTCTTCTGCCTCCACGTCCTGACTTTTAATTACCGAGCGAGGATGAAAAATCTGGCGATTTCGAGCTAGATGGCCCCCCCCTCGCCGAATTTGTCAACTTCCGATAAACTCGACCCAAATTCCCAACGGTTTATCCGGACCCGCACCAACTTTTTTCCCCCCCGGCGAGCAAACCAATCGGCATACAACTGCACGCGTCTCGTGTGCCCGATCGATTGTTAAGTTTCTCCGCACACATGTATGGTGTACCAAGTCCCGCCTGCCTGCCGGGGACACTTACAAATGAGCCAATCAAGCCCCGACTGATCTCAACCCCCCCCCCCAAAGCCCGCATCGTCCCGCGCGCGACTGTCTCTCGCAAATACTTTAATCCGTCCATTAATCCCGCAAGATAAAACTTGGCGCGCCAGCCCTTTTGTCTCCCCGCGTATAAACCCACGCACGTCCCTCTTCTAATTTTAGTTTTGGCAAAAGTGGACACGGGGAGGCCTAGGCCATCATCGTTAATCGCTCGGTGATGCAGCTCTCGGATTCCGGGGGAGTGGGATGACGACCACCGCGTATGTATTTAATTTTTACGCGCTGCACATTACCATTTTTTTTTCTTTTTTGCGATGGAGAGGAATCCTCTCGCGCACCGTAAACCATTTACGGGAACAAAAAAAAAAGCCCCCCTCCGGCAGGCAAATAGTCCCCTGTAATTTATTTCGCGTCGCGTAAGCGTTATACATCCACATCCCCCCCTCAGGGCAGCCCGTAGGGTAATTTCTTTTTGTCGCCACTCGAGTTGGCCGCTGGTATTGTCCACGCGCGCGTCGTACGAAATGTCGAGCAAACAACAATAAATATATTTCGCGCTCTCGTGCATATACACACGGGCGCCGGTAGGAGAAGGAGCAAAAAGAGGAAAGAAAAGAAGAGGGGAAGGGGAAAAAGGTAGGGAGTTGGGTGATGGGCAGATGCGGGCGAGAGCACGGAAACGCCAAGCGCCGGGCCAACTTCCGAGCGAGCACGTACGAGCATAGCTTAGCTGTAATCTGACTGCACACCACCCACCGCCCCTATTTCACGAGCGACTATCTCTCGCCCCCACCGTGTATGACCCTTCCCGTTCCCTTGCACTCCACGCACCGCCGCTACTCTCTGACATATAATGGCCATGGGTTTTTCTTTAAATTTACATATACTGCGATATTTTTCGAAAATATTTGACAATCGCGCTTCACGGAGACGACATCAAAAAAGAAAGGAAGAAAATAATGTACTCGCACAATAGATCTAAAATTCATCCCCACCGAGCGTGCGCGCTCACACTAAAAATGGCACGTACCTTTTTTTCCGCTCGGATCGTCACCGACAACAGGCCGTCCCGCGATAAAGTCACTCGGTCCTTTCACATCTTCCTATCTTCAATTTTTTTTTTCCCCCCTTTCGCTCGTACCTATATACATGCGCGCAAACAGCCAACGCAGCAGCAGGTCGCTATATCTCGAGGCGGCGAAACGCAAACTGGGGAGGAAAAAAAAAAGGGGGGGGGGTGGCGGAGGAGGGCCGCACCTGACGAAAGAATCCAGCGACCTGACCGGAATTTCATTAGAGCCGGCTGCAGGTATAGCGAGGAGACGAGCAAGGAGGAGATGAACACGTTTGCCTTGACTTTAATCTCGGGGCGTGCTTCGTCGGCCAACTCGGCTAAATGAACATTTTCCAAAGGGGTGAGCTGCTTCGCGGACGTCGTCGTTACGTCCACGGGTGGATTACGTGGTCAATTTAGCTCGGCGCCGAGCAACGGAGGGGGACAAAAAATAATAATAATAATAAACAACCCTATGCGTTACCCCAGATTTGGTTACTCGCGTGACGATTATCGAGGAAGAAATTGCGGGACACGCGAAATTGCGCGTCTCCAATACGCATACACGCGAAAAACAATGATGAGAACGCAACGTGCGTGTAGGTGTAATTAGGTACGCGAGGGAAATATTTCTCGCGCGAAATAAATCTCGAGCAAGTGGCCTCCGGGTAATTTGGGGCTTCCAAACGTGGCGCGCGCGAATTTCAGCAAAAACTTGAGGCGCAAACCTAGGAAACGGACCCCGGGGACGTAATTATACACATTAGCATTCCGAACGAGAACGTTGCGCTTGCCACCCGGACTACGTACAATAGATACATACATGTACGTATGTGTATACGTAGTCGGTCCGCGGGCGAAGGGTTGTCCACCACCACCCCGTGTATGGAGCGGGAGGGGGAGAGACTTTGGGTTTTGGTTTATTTTTTGGTTCGTATGATTACTGCTGCGGTGAAAACATCGAGATCGCGCGTATGGCTCCTCTTTCCGGGAGTCGATTCGGGTCTCCTGCATATTCAAAGGGCCTAATCCTTTTCTCGGAGACGCGCAAGGCGGGGGTGGCTCGTTATCGGAAAGCCCCCGGAATAATTTGCGATTCAGCAGAGTACGGGTACGCTGCACGGGAGGAAAGAACGAGAAAAGGCAGCGGATGTGGGGGGAGGGACGCCCGAGGACGATTTGCAAAATTTAAACAGTCCCAGCGGGGATGTGAGGGAGGGGGGGGGAGGCACGGATTACCTGAGCTCCGCGTATTTATACGCCGTCCTCTTCCGCCCGGGAACTATAGGTGGATATAAAACACGAGGCTACGGACACTGCCGGCTACGTACATATCTATATATTAATGCTCGGCTTAATGTGCTCCGGCTAATTAATGGACCGCCTACCTCTAGCTGGCTTTTCCCTTATTTCCTTCCTTTCTCTCTTTCTTTTATCGCGGAGCGTCACGCTCCTCCTCCTCCTTGCGTTATACACATCCGTCTTGGGCGCTACTTGTATATTAGCGCCACAAATCTTTCGAATTTATGGAGTGGCGCGCGAGTGTGTATTCGGTTATTTATGCCTCGCGCAATTATTACTATTACTTTCCCGAGTGATGTCTGTATCGTTTGGGGGGGGGATCGCCTCCCCTGAGGTCCACATGCGCGCAGTTATGCGCCGTCAAGCGAATTGGATGAGACATTCATTTGGCGCGCGCTTTTAAAATTAAGAGGCGCTTGTCACCTGTGTATAAAATCCCTTCCTTGGTTTTTAAATTCTAAAAGTGTGTACCCACGCGCCCGACCCTTCCCGATGTTATTATTATTTTCCACGTGCATGGGAAAAAAAAAAGGAAGGGTCCAGGAGCTGGTATCTTCATCTCGTACGAAATTTTTCCCCGCGTCCTTCGTACCTCCCGTGCGGGGCTTCGCGAGTTCGCGCCAGGGCGTTTTGCATACGCATTTGCCTTCTCAGCTCCGTAGAGATAACGCGTAACTGCCGGGGAATTAAGGACAGAGGCCGCTTAAATGGGGAGCACGTTCGTGCCGATCTTTGGACTATATAACTACGTGCGGTGGGGTAGGGGGTCGTGGATGGAGTCTTTGGAACGACATTCGGTTGGTCAATTAGCGAGGATGCGTTTGTTCGAAAGACTCGAGCTTGCTTTCGCCATGCGAGGGGAGTCATTACGTGGTTTCTTGGTGATCGTGGTGTGCCTTGTTGGGTGTTTTCGGATTAGTATTTTTAACTCGGCGTTTGGGAACGAGTAAAGTGTCTTTACATCGATTTGCGTCGATGCATCTAGTGATCAGTTAGAAATTATCAGGTGTCTTGTTTCACAGAGTATTGCAGTTTCTCGATTAGGGGAGCAATGATAGAAAACGGGAACATATCATTTTCTTGGAATATTTTGCCTATTAGTGGTTTTTCAGTTTAATTTTAGACCTTGCGTTCTGGAGTTGGAAAAATCTGAGCGTGCGTTTATTCCAACCAAAGGAAAAAGAAGATGATGAAAAACAAAGGAAAATTTAGATTCGTGTATGGATAAATAATACTAGAGTAAATATATACAGTAGTTGTTTGTTTAATACAAAATTTTACCGTAAATTGGAAAGTGGCAGAGAAAAATGTACCACTACATTTCCAGAAAAATCTCGTTTTCGACTGTAACTATAAAAGTCCTTTTCTCTAAATCTTATTTATTATTGGTACTTCATTAATGATCTCGGAAATCTATAAGTTCAACCAGTGCAAGGCCATTTTAACTGTTGTAAATACTGAAAATAAAAAAATAAAATTACTTTTACTCGCGTACTGAATGTTTTTGTACCTCCAAAATTAGATTAACATGTTAGAAAACGTAGTTCAACTATTAGACGTAGATTAAAAGCAATTTAAGATGTAATTACCTGAACAACAAGTGTATATTGTCAAGAATAAAACATTTCTTGTCGAATTTGCATGTCAATGTCAGTGTCTTGTATATTTATCACAAGATAATGCCTAAACTTTGCAATAAAAAACATAACAAAATTCTTATCACAGCAATTTTTTTAATAACCAGGAGCAATGGCAATCAAGATATACCTTAATGTTCGTTAAAATAATAAACTTTTCCACACGCAAATATGTAAATTTTCCGAAGTTGAGAAATGTTTCATCTGCGTTATCACATTTTTTTTTACCTTATTGAAAATTGTTGGCCTCATTCAAAGGAATTCCCCAGTATTCCAATGTAAAAAAGACACGTTCCCTCGAAAATCCCCAACTCTTCCCCAGAAAAAGCCCACAGCTCCTTACCGTCAACCCGAGCGTCTGACCACTCGTTGACCCGAACTACTGGCTACAGACGACGGCCGCCAATACATTAACAACTGATTTTTCCTCTCCGGCACAGCTCGTCCACCCCCTCCATCCGCGTAACCTCTTTTGTAAATGGTATTGATTTATTTCCCCCTTCTTTCGATGAATAATTCAGCCTTGGCGCCGTAAAGATCGACAAGCCCATACCGAGCGCGTGGAAATTCCGATTCGCACCTACAGCCCCGGTGAGGAGAATCGGGAGGTTATTTCGATGACGGTAACAGAGAGGACACGCAAGGGGAGGAGGTGGGTGGTCCTCTCGGAGGACGGGGCGCGCGTGGGAGCAAGGGCGGAGCCTCGGGGGCGGCTCGGGTGCCAACTCTTTTTGCGCGCGCACACGGCTGCACTCGGAGGAGGCTCGCGCCTCAACCTATATCGCGGACACATTGCGTCGCCACTCGTCCCTCCGCGGGGACGTCACGCGGACCTGTTTTTCTCCCTCTCCCTCCCTCTCGGACCAGCGCAAGCGCGTATATATATATATACGTGTGGATCTCTTCCGGTATAGTTTTTCGAGATCGAGTCGGGGTGACCCACAGTGCGCGAACTAGTACGTATTTGGTACGCCGGGATCGATCGTCGAGGAGGTGATGGTACAAGGTGAGGACGTTACCTTTTGCTTGTTCTCGGAGTGATGGGGGTGTCGATCGGGATACCAGGAACATCGAGGTGATTGCAAAATGAGGCTGTCGAGGTGAGGCACAAAGTTTTTTTTTTTTTTTTTGTTAATTATTGTATCCGATGCTGTACGTATAATACAAACAGCTGGTATAGTGTAAAAATTTGTTTTAATCGATACTGTGCGGGAAGACGATATTACATCGATGCGAAAGCTTGCGTGTATCATTTCCTTCAAATTATAAAATTGCAATATCTGTCTGGTTTGGAGGAAAAAAAAAAAAACAACAACGCGCGTGCACAAAACGTCGAGAAATATTAATAAATAAATTATAATTACATGCGGCGCGATTTAATGAATTTATATTGGATTCCATGTCGAGTGTCGGATTACAGTGTAGAACACACACAAATATCTGGCGGATATGATTTGATGAGCGCGCATGAATTTGCAATGAAATAAATGATCTTATAAATGATTCATCAATCGCCCCCTCCCCCCTTCCCGACGAAAAAGAAACGCACACGCGTGCACGCGCGCGTTATCGGAAAATTAAATTATGAATAACCCCCCCCCCCACACACAACGGGAAACATAACCACGTGTGTAATCGATACACGCAGGTATATACGAATGAATTAGCCGAGTTGTAATTTCAAATGCAAATTCAACGGGATGGGGTGAGATTTCAAGCGCAAATGTCGAAATTTAGTTAATTATATACGTTGTACAATTGAATTCAACAGCTGGAATAATCGAACGGCGTTTTCAACGGCATCGAAACCACATACAATTACAAATGTTTTTTCTTTTTCCTTTTTTTTTTCCTATTTAAAATAAATTAAAATAGATCCTCACAAGATCGGCAAGCGGATATACAGGTCGACGTATCGCGTGACAGAACGGCGCTCGGATTCGGCGCGAGGCGGTTAACGCTCGATCGAGTCGATTCTACGGGGGTAGTGTTCCACGAAGCCGTGAGATACAAGATTATCTACAACTCCGAAGGAAGGGTCCTCCGCGATCCCAACCGTAGACAGCTCCGCATCGAATGACTGACGATTTCGTGGAGTTGGCACAACACGCGAGCGTCGTCGGTTGGGGGGGGGGGGGAGGAAAAAAGTCGAGTGGTCTAATTGACCGAAGCGGTCTTGCACAGCTTCCAAGCCCCGGTGCAGCGAGCCCCTCGTGGAGCCCGACAACGATACGGGACAGGAGGGGGCGGGGGTCGAGCAGGAGGCATATCGGTTGGTTAGCGGTTGATGAACGCACGGCGCGAGTAATCGAATTATCGGTCGCTTTGAGGATCACGAAGCCGATGGGTGATTCGATCAGCGGTGCAGGCCGTTGGACGAGTCGAGGGAGCGAGGGGGGCCCCGTGTATCCCACGCGATAAGCGTATACACGCTGTGAAGTGGCCTCTTGCGACCAGACGGTCTAACCCGGGCGGAGGAGGGTCGTCGGAGTCGGGAGGCTGTGTCTCGCGGACCACTGAGCCGTACGAGTATCTCCCGCTTTAACGTTATTAACTCCTTTTTGGCGCTTTTATCCCTGTCTCTCGAATTGGGTTGCACCGCAGTGTACAGTCTCCAAAGTTTAATTTCATTCAATATCCATCCGACCCCACGTGACTCACCTCAAACTTCTTCACACGAATCTATATACGTATACTTTCAATTTTAACTCTGTTCCTGCTGGGGATGAAAGTAGGTCAATGACGTTTTCCACGAGTGACAGTTGTGTACAGTAAGCTTCAATTGTTACACTCCTCTCACGCGAAAAGAAAAAAAAAAATGGCACTCGCGTCCTCAAAGCACAGCCGCGCAAAAAGCTCGCAGTGTGTATCCCCACCGCGAACCAACTCCCGGGAAGAATGCACCGGCAAAACCAGGGGAGGAGGAGTACGATCCCGGCGAGGTAGTTTTGCGGTTGGCCGGCCGCAAACTCGAGACACACCGGTGCACGAGTACATATAGGCCACCGCAGCGGGGGGGCTTTGAGGGACCACCGCAACAATTTTCCCTTATTTTTGTACACGAAAGTTCCGAGCGGACAGAGAGTCGCCCGACCGAGAGTTGGTACAAGCGCCTACAGTGTTGTTCGGGGAGAGCGGGAGGGGAACGCGTGGGGGGGGTTAAAGAATAACGGCGAGGGCGGAGGGGGCACGGAGTTCGTTGGGCTCACCGCGGGAATGGCCCCGCAGGAATCTCGCGGCCCACGGAATTTGGCGGTCGAGATGGCTCTATGTACGCGAACAACCATACCCCGGAGACATGGACAAGGGGTTCGAGGCGATTCGTTTGAAAAAAAAGCTTCCACCATGAATATTTTGCAAACGGTACAACTCGACCGACTTGCCGAGCTCCCAAACTCCAGGAAGAAGAACAACACTCCGCGGGGGTAGGGAAAAGGAGGTTGGGGGGGAGGGCAAAGGGCTCCTGGCGGTATGAACGAAGTTTATGTGGTTTCAATATATCCTCCCGAACCTGGACACACTATAACCAAGGACGCTCATATCTCCCTGCGGTCGGTAACTTTGCGTCGCACCAACGACACACACACACACACTGTATATTATAGTGGAGAGATCAAACCAAAGCGCCTTTCTCTCTTTGATCCGCGGATCAGAGCTGCTGTCCCGCATGTGTATTCTCTCCTTGGCATGCGGAGCGTCTACTGTTTCATCCCCCGAGGGATGGGACGCGCAAATTCCTCGAATCGCCGAGTGACCTGCAAACCTTCCATACTCGTCGGTGGGCCATTTCGCCAAAACGGTAACCCCGCATTTGACGAAACAAAATAAAAAACAAAAAAATCGAAAGAAACACAAAACACCCACGAAGCGTCATGTGGGCGCACAGCCGCAGCGGTGGCAAGTCGAGAAATGGCACCTACAGGGTGTACGAGCGGGGGTATGTAAGAGACAGAGGGAAACTAATTCGATTCTAAACTCTGACCGCTCGTCCGTGGGGGGGGGGGGGGCACGGATAGCAAACGCGGGCCGCTCTCGGACACAGATGGCACCAACCGCGCGGCTAAATTCTCAAGCCGTAGCTCTAATTACTCATAGGCAAACCCGGATCCGCGACAGATGTTCCGGTTAAAACTTGCTGCCGTAAACTGTCGAGAGTTCGCGCCGGTCTTTCGTGGACACACCTCGAAATTTGTTTTTTCTCTCCCACCCGTTATAGCCCAAATCCCTTTTTACTTTTGGTTTATGGATACGGGGGCATTTCGATGTCGCGCACCTAACCGTGGGAAATTGTTTCATTGGGCACTAAAGAAGAAAATTGTCGTTGTGTTGCAGAACAAGCGGAGCGGGGGAATAAAATGACCATGGACGTGAGCAAGTCGGAGTCTAGCCGAAACGGAACTGGGCAGCAGGAGTGCGCCGGGTGCCGGAAGCCGATCACGGAGAGGTACGATAAATGAAAAAAAAAAAAAAAAAAAAAAATGAATCGCTACTGAATCTTTCGTGTCGCAGGTATTTGCTCAGGGCGTTGGACATGTACTGGCACGAGGACTGTCTGAAGTGCAGCTGCTGCGACTGCCGGCTCGGCGAGGTGGGCTCGACCTGCTATACCAAGGCCAATCTCGTGCTCTGCAAGCGTGACTACCTACGGTGAGATACTTGGCTTACGTTTCGATAGAAGACCTTGACCGGTCGGTATGTCCATAGAAAAAAAAGTCACTACTCGAGCATCCTCGCGTTCATTGTGATCACTACAATTCGATATTTAAATCAATGACACAACGGTGTGCCAATATATTATAGCTTTTCCGACTAACGTAACTAGAAAAATCTTTCAATTGAATTGAAGTAAGTTTTGGTCTGCCAATGTCTTCCTCAAACATTGGGCCATTAATACATCCCACGACCTTTGAAGGGAGGGTAGAGCACCTGCACTCCCGAGGGAGCGCATCGGGACGCGCCGTCGCTCGTATTTGCCAACACGGATTGTTTGCCTCTTTATTTGCCTTTCGCGCAGGAATATAGAAAAATATTATGGAATTTTATTTACCACTTTTCCCGCTCGAGGTGTTGATGTTATTTTCACGCCCGTGGTGAACTTTAAGGGGATTCTGCGGTGAATCATCACTAAATGTGTTATAACCGATAAAGTACATGTTGACAAAGAAATGTTTTGGAGGAGCCAAAGAAGAAATATTTGATCAATCACGTCATATTTTAATTATTTTTATAACAATTGTAAACACTGCGGTAGCGTATTTTATATAATCCTATAAAAAAGAGATGCCAACATTTAAAAAGAGCTCCACGTAATGGTTATTTGGTGCCATCGGGTTTTTCAGATCCAAAAAAAAACCCTCCTCAACCAATAACCTTTTTAACTAATTAAACAACAAATAGTACATTTAACGCTAGGAAAAAAGATAAAGAACAATCAATCATCATTTTTCAGATTATTCGGTAACACAGGCCACTGCGCCGCTTGCAGCAAGGTCATACCAGCCTTCGAGATGGTGATGCGCGCAAGGGCGAACGTCTATCACCTGGAATGCTTCGCCTGCCAGCAGTGCAATCACAGGTGACTCACCAATAATCCCTCGCTTACACATTAACTAATACCCAATTATTTAATAATATAACTCAATTATTATTGATTATCCGCATGCAGCATAATTAAAATACTTAAATTTTTTTTTTTTTTTACCAATCATCATAAGGCCCAGTGGGAATATCTCCGATAAACCACACCTTGCTATAGATAATAAACTAGCACTCTCTGCACCAATGGTGCATCCGGTCCACTCGCCACTGCGTAGCCTTTTTTTCCCGGAGATGCCCCGTATTTCAGAAACCACTCCTTGCTGGGTAAGGCCGGTGACCCCAGCCTGGTAAATCTCTTCTGAATTAATTCAGGTCACAGAGTTTCCTGAAGCCCTATCGAATTGAATGCACAAAACCGCATTCGAATACATCTTCTTGTTTAAACCTTTCGAACTTTTGCCGTATTTGGTGCTTTAATTGTTTCTCCCAGTAGGTACGTGGTGTTGTTGTATTGAGGAATTATTATTACTATTTTTTTTTTTTTTTTTTTTTGTAGTCTCACCTCAAAAGGTACATTAAATATTTCAGTGAATTTTCAAGTATACAGTACTAATAAGATAATCATAAGTGAACAATTTTTTTTTTACCTTTCTCGTGAATGTTTTCATACGTAAGCTGCATCGAGATTAATTTGGCAGTCGTCTCAATAATCACATTTTGTTACATCAATATAGTTACTATAGAATTGGTACCTTCCATAACAAATATATTAGCTTGAACAATTCACTTCACGAATAAGTTAGGTTTATTTAACATGACTTTTTTTTCCTGCACATTTAAGCTGTGGAAATGAAAAAAAAATCATAACATGGTTTGGCTAAATTCGTCTTTGACGCGCCGAGATTCATTATAAATACATTAATGAGTACCAAAAAAAACACGTGAGATGCCGCAATGATATCATTGCTTGAATAGCCAACGAGTTGGAGAAGCTCGTTTGATTCAACCAGAGCCTTGGGTACGAGAAGTAGTTACACTTGGGGAGAAAAAAAAAGAAAAGAAAAATATACAAGTCTCCTGTCAAGCGTCGAAAAACAGCGGCGCAATGCACACAAGCCGGTATACATACTATTACATACACGTACAATTACAGTGGTCGCGCGAGCGCTCGTTTCGTATATAAGTCTCAAGGGGCTTGTAACTAAATTGGCGGCAGTATATTACCGGTTAGAGTCCGCATTTAATTTGAATATAATCTGGCGGACGGATCTCCCTGCTCCTCGCCTTAAAGCGCACACACACGGGCGCGCGAGTAAAGCAGAGTCCCTTGGTGCGTGACGTCGCGGCGGAAGTCTCGAGCCGGCCGGAAGTAAAATGGCCCCTCTCTCTCTCTCTCTTGGATTTCCGAGTGCCAAGTTGACTCTTTGAGTGCACGGAAAAGAGACCCCCCTCGAGGGACGCGCGAGAAAAGAGGTGCGATTGTTTGGATTTCCAGCGAAAGCTCGAGCTTGTCACGCGTCGGGGAATATACTGGACCCTTCGCTCTGCTGTATTGTATACACGAAAGCTCCGCAGTGCAGAAAAAAATGTTCAGATACAATAATAGGGTACGTTTAGCATTCGCAAGCGCGTTTTCAAATGCAAAGCACCTCCGTCGAGGGACTTATCGGCTCTCGCCGCGAAGCCACTTCCAAGATGACGGGTGTATAAGCCTCCTCGTCTCGGCTCACGATCCACTCGGCCTCTCCGATTCAACGGTTCGCCGGGAGATCCCGAACAATGCCGCCCCCGAAACTTTGTGCAAGGCGCGTTGTGTTTCGTTGCCTAAGAAAGCGCGTATTAGCTCGAACAAAAGGACGACCCAGCCCCTCCGCGGTTGAGAGAAAAAAAAAAAAAAAAAAAAAAAAGAAGAAGAAAACGGAGTACTGCGGAGGACGATAAACCAACTGGTAAGAGAAATGCCCGCGATTAAACACCTACACGTGCGCGAGGGCAGGTGCTCGCGTGACCAGCCCGGTCACATCCGTTTCCGCTTCGCGGTCAACTAGCCGCGCGCGCGTGTACATGCACTCGAAGCTCGAGACATCGGCGTAAATAAATTGCCCCCACCCCCTCCCTGTTGCAAGCTGTACTCTTTTCCAACCGGGTATATAATACCTCCTGCGAATGTGTTATACGTACCGAGCTTTTTTCCCCCTTTACGAGGCTCCCCTGTTCTCTTCGGGGAGTCGAGAGTGCGGGGGCTCGATACTTTGTTGCTCCTTTTCCCTCCGAGTGGACTTTTACGGCCCATCGGAGCAAGGCGCAAGCAAAACGTTGTTTCATCGGAAGAGGAAGAGGCTCGTTCCTTTATTATCGTCACCAAGTAATACTTGCACGTCTTTTCCCCGATTCAATAGTATACGGCGCAAGATGAGAATCGCAAGTGTAATGTATCGCGAGGATCGCGGGAGCTAAGGTTACCTGCACTCGGAGGTAGGAGAAGGGGAAAGGGGTGCCGTCGACCCCGTCACGACGACCGTGCCTGCAGACCTTTTTTACCCCGAGCCGAGCCTCGTGGCGTGCGGCTTTTAATAAAAAACCAATTTCGCCCGCCCGAGTGCCGGTGTGTGGGGATTAAGAGACACGCGGGCTTTGGAGCTTCCCTCCCCTTGTACGTGGTTGTGCACGCAGTAATTTTGAGGCGAAAAAATCAATACCAGGAAGCCCCCAATTATCCACTCGAGATTTAACGCGCGAGGAAAAAAAAGATAGAAAGTAACAAGCGACAAAGTGCGACGCCACGGCGAGGGAGACCACATAACCGAGAGCTTTTCAAATCAAATTTCAAAGTCTTCCAGCTGCGGCGGCGGATATAAATAGCGCCCACGCACAGTCTGTGGGGGGGGGAGGGGGTGCATGGCAAACATCGCCGGAATGGGATTATGACGGAACAAAAGCCGGGGAAGAGCGGAAATTTACCAGCCGGCCTCATCTCTCTCCTCGCTTTACCAGCCAAATGTAACTAATACACGTACAGCATCCAAGTTTCAACTGTGCAGCGGGGGGGGGGGGAGGGCGCGGATTCGCGAGTTTTCCGAGAAATTAGCCCGGGATGATTTGCATCTGACGTACACCTCCGAGGCAACGCACGTCTCTCGCATAGTTTCGAACTCTCCCTTCGGCTGCTAACTCTTCTCTTTTCGCCAGATGTCTCGCGCCTCTTGGCCCCCCTCGGCTCCCCACGGCTCCCCTCGTGTCAATTATACTCCTCGGGAGCAGCTCGGCACAGAGAGAGATATCATCCCGGTTATTTTGGAAAAGGAAGCAAACCCCGTCGTTTTTTGTTTTTTTTCGAGCCCAAAATCACAAAAAAAAAAGAATTCATCGCCATTAGCGGAGCGATCAAAGATTCACGGGCGCGGTACATATACACATATATATACACGAGCTCGTGCGCGCCACTCCAGCGTGTAACAATTTAATTCAAGCCGAGGCGCGTTCAACTTTGCAGAGGGCACGCACTTTGCTTACTTATTCACAACAACCGAGTTTACCTCCGAGCCTCGAGTTTGCGAACGGTCCCCCCCCCCACAACCCTACTTTGACTGCGGATGGAGATAATCGAGGCGTAAGAATCGGGGAGCTCCGTACTACGGGGTAAAGGCGCTGTATGGGTATGTACACGGCTGAATAACTCATTGGCTGGTTTGATTTAATTTTTTCATGAACAAAACAAAAAGAAAAAGTACGAGGTAAAAGCTCCCCCCTGCACCCCCGGACGGTAGATATCGCGCTCGAGTGCTCCCTGTCCAACGTTGTCAAGGAATTTGCGTTTCTTCGCGTTCTGGTATCGCGTTCGGGTGTCGTTGCACGCAAACGCCAAACGAGGGGGTATAGGGGTAGGGTTTGCGGCTCGAGTTGCATTTCCAATGGCGATAATCCCCCGAAACGCGTCTCCAGCAGAGCAGTCCCCCTCGGTCGGGCGCTCGTCAAACCAAGCGCAAACGGACGCTAGGGAGGTGAGGCCATTGAATTGAAACAGAAAGGGGTGGGCGGAGGGGGAGGATAGAGAAAGGCGAGAGGCAAAGGCAAACGAGCTAATTTGGCTGCAGCCGCTCGTTTGGGCTCACATCTCAACAACTGATTAAATGTCAATCGCCCCCTCCCGGTATTAACGCGTTTTGACGAGCGATGCAGGGGTATATTCATGTATGTATATACATACATACATACGTATGTATTAAACGCGCGGAAAACCGATACAGCACAACTTTGTGAAAAATCAACGAATGGCGCAGTGACCGAAGGGGGATCGGATACCCATGAAGCGAAAGATAATAGCGTGACGATGAAATCGGAATGAAGGGAGAGGAGGAGGAGGAGCCATAACGAGCGATCGAGCCGGCTTTATCACCGGATACATCGTGTTGCACCCTCGCGACCACGTTGTCGTATACATGCATAATTGTAGCTTCAAAGTGTTGGTGGGAAAAAATTTCGATTCGCCCCTGGTCTGACCATTCGTGGTCCGTACTACTGGGATCGCGAGAAAGGGCGCGCCACGGGGGACCCTTTTTGAAAATTCGTAAAAACACACCCCCCCAACTCCTCGCGACACCCTACGAAATCAATTCCACGTGAAACGATGCCGTAAAAGTTGGAGCAAGACGAACGATCGATTATCGGTCGCACAGCCGCGGCCGTTTAGCAGCTAACCGATCCGATACACCGGCGTACCGTACACCAGAAAACATCCGCGGGCAGAAACACACGGACAGACATACAAAAACCCTCTCCCCGATACGAGGTTTGCATACACGAGAGACTGAGTACACACACGCTCGGGTTTCGCGAGGGGAGTATAACGGGCGCAGTCGCGCGTGTGCATTTTACGCGCCGCTCGGGTCGCGATGATTTATGCATACCACTAATTACTAGTGCCGAATGTGCGCCCTGTATCTATTATATCTACCCGTCGCTCTCGGCATGTGCCGTTTTATTCAAAACGCCGAGCGAGTGGGGGGGGTTCGAGAGCCGATCATAGTTTTATTAGGCCCGCGTATTGTGCTCCGAGGGTATTCGAGTGCTCCCCCCGATATATAAATGTTCCCTACTATTATATTCGTTGGGTCGCGAGTTCGATGACGATTCGCGCCGCCGATGTTTGCCCTTCCCGTTTTTGTTTGCGCGTCTGCTCGGGACGCTTTTGGCTTGATTGCCACAGGAACATCCTTTTGTTTCCAAGCGGAGGAATGACAAAAAAAAAAAACAAATAAGATCATCGATGTAAATCATACCATGGACGGTGCCATACGAGCACTCGATCGCGCGTCGTTGCGAATGCAGCGCGTTTAGGAAACTAATGCGATTCCCCGGGGCGTGTAATCTCGCGGTGTCTGGAAAATGACGCCGACGTTTTGACGCTCGCTCGTTGGTACATGTATATACACACGCACACGCGTACATTGGTAACGATTCCAACGAGGCCGCGCGCACTAAATTGGACGCGTTTGCGCTTCAATTTCAAGATAACGATCGCGCGCAATTTTGGGACGTCGGGTGGTTTGATGTATACGCGCCAAATCGTTAATCTGTTCGACGCGGCAGGAGAAAAAAAAAAAAAAAAAAAAAAAAAAGAAGTAGAGGCGGATGTGTGGGAGGTTCACGAAAATTCGCGACTTTTTGCCGCGTCATCGGTGCTGGGTGCACTAAATAATTATGTTTGCTCGTCATCATTGTTGTTGCCGAGTGCAGGTATAGGGCGTCTCATGCAATGAAACAAGATAGACGGACGGACGGATGGATGTTGGCACTCGCCCCATTAGCGAGTCCCATTATGGCGGACAAGCAGTATAGGTATCCGAGGGAGCTGCGCTAACAATGCACACATATCGTAACCCAATGACGTATGCCGTCGTTTCCGCTCTGTAATCATCATACGCTTGTGCAGCAGTGGCGTATTAGCGCGTACGTGCCACCTCCTCCTCCTCCGATGTCCTACGGGTTCTCTGTCGTCACGTCGTCATTTATATGTACATTTATGTACGTGCGACTCGACAGAGGATACCAATGTGTATGTATCTAGAGTTTTCGTCGAAGAGGTCCATCGTTATGTTTTTTTTGTTATTTTCCTCAAGCCAAGCACAAATAGAACGATGGAACGGAAGATGGGCCGTTACGCGCACCCGGTCCGCGGACGATACGCCTGACCACCAGCCCCTGGCCTCTTTCGTTTTCCTTTTTTACAGCGTAAACCGCATAACAGCGCGGCCAGCCCTTCTCGCGCTGTGTGCACACGCGGCGGTCGTAAATAGAGGGACCCCGACGTCGATAAAATAATAATTACCCGCACCCCCCTCTACACCGTAGCTACCTTGTAAGCTGACGACGATGCAGGCGTGCGAATCGAGCGTTAATTTTTGCCGATAAACAATCGCGTAAGCTCCACCACCCACCCACACCCCCTGCTTTCCGTTACGCCCGGGAGTGCGAAAGAGAGACGATTCTGGGTGAAGCGTAATGCCTGAGTTATTGTGGGGTGTACCACACGGGTGGTTGGGATTACCGCGGATCTGCGGGATGATTTTCTATTTTTTTTTTTTTTTTTTCTTTCATGTAAACATATATGCACGCATGTGTGATTGTAGGCGTAAACAATAATATTATTCACGGTTACGCTAAAGGGAACGGAAAACAACGAGGCGAGGGATGTTCGTTTGGTTTGATGTAATGGTTATCCTCCCCCTCCGCGATGCGTTATATTATGCAGCGAAATTTGTAATTTTCGAGTCGAGGGACCATCACGCGTACATGGGACGAAATTGCGCGACCAACAGCCGGCCGGTGTGTATATACGTGTAGGTATACACGTGCCGCGGAATTATAATTTCGGGGCGCATGGGTTGCGAGCAATCATAAAACGCCAATTTATCGGTCGCAGTTTGTAAGCTGCGCTCCCGTGTGTCACCGATGCGTGTGCAATACGCACGCGGGATTTGCGAGAGGGAGGGAAAAAAAAAAAAAATTTCCTGGCCATTAAACGCAGGTGCGATAATGCGGCCCGAGAGTTATGGATTTTAGGGTTAACGCCGAATTATGCGTCGTTAACATTTACCTTTTTTTTTTTTTGTTTTTTCAGGGTGGGCCGGAGGGGGGGGGTTTAAAGCAGTGGTCAATCGGTGAAAGGCACACCCCACAAAATTATAATGAGCCTTGCACTGTGAAATAAACAAGTACCACAGTTGTATGCTTTTGTTTGCGAGTCGAACCATCAAGAACCATGTACACGATACGAAAGGTGTTTCATCGTAAATATATGTTTCGGGCAGCAGCAAAATATGAGAGTAAAAGGGCCCAGGGGCGACGCCTCGTTATCTGACGCAGCACTTGTGCGAGCATCTCTTTAATCCCCCTGTATGTGGCCCGAGATCAAAAAACACCCCTCGGACGCTTCGTCTTCATCGAGCGTCTAGCTATCATCATCGCCAACGATACCGGTATCCCCGAGCCGTTTATATATGGCAGTAAATTTATCGGCAATCGAGGCGTCTAAAGGACGAAATGAAGAAGAGTCCTCGACTCGGCTGCTGCTAAGGACGACACCCGAAAGGGGGTTAATCTCTCGCTGGAGGAGGAATCCGTGCGGCAGCCACCATAATTCTCAATAAGCGATAAATCAAGCGGCAGATCGCGAGTGAGAGGGAAAAAGAGCCAAGACGCCGCGAGTCACGAGATACACACATATTCTTCTGTCTCTCGCTCGCCCCGGTATACGGCCATTAATCTATGGTTATCTACGAGCTCGCACATATATATATATATATTTACACACGCAAACGTATATAGACGCGGATAAGTGGCCGTGCCGTCGCGGAATGAGCCATTTCACCCCTGGGAGCTCGGATCGAAACGTCGAGAGAGAGAGAGAGAGAGGGTAAAGAATAGTAGGTAGCCCTTGGGCATCTCCGAGCGCACACCCTCCTTTCTTCTTCTTTTTCCGTGATGAGCTGTGCAAAACTCGAAAACGACTTGGTTGTTTTCCTTAACGAGGGACCGGCGTAACGACTCGAGCCCACCCCCGCCGCCTTACGACTAGCAGCACAAGAGAGAGAGAGAGAGAGAGAGAGTTGGGGGTTTGGATGGCACTTGCAGCTCGGCTTTATCTTCTTATATTCTCTCGCTCGTTCGCGCGACAAAAAGTGGCTGTGTCACGAGAAGTCCGGCCCTCCTCGAGCTATACTTTTCCCACCAGTAGTGTTATCATGCATCGTGTACGATATACCTGTATAGGGGTGCGTTTTTTTCTCCTCCCCTCCCCCCCCCGCTCCACCTTTCTTTCTCCCTTGGCGCGTCTGTCTTTACTCGACTGCCGTGTTTACCCACTTCTGGTGTTTAAATAAAAACGCCCGTCTTTCTCCCTCCTCCTTCGGCGAAACTAAAGCGAAAAGTACTGATAATAACAAAACGTTGCCCCGACGATTATGAACATCGGCGGCAAAAAGAAAAGAAAAATTCGGGATTACTTAAAGACAACTGGAAAACGAGCCATATGACACACCCCCGTGGCCCCTGGTATAGAAGGAGCCGTAGCACGTGCCAACGGGATTCCCAACTTTGTTCTCCTCCGGCACCAATTAATGTACACCCTTGAAAGCCGATCTCCCTGCACCAGCAGCAGTCAAATACACTTACAAGGTAGGTGTATATGTATAGTATATATGTATACCCAGCCGAGCAGTTGAGGAAAAGAAAAGAGAGACGTCCCTCAAACTTTCCGAAGCAGCCAAAGTGGCCCCTCGACAGTCGACGTCGCAGTCCAGTGCATCAATTTCAACTTTCGCACCCCCCCTTCCCCCTCTCCGGAGTGAGTTGTATATATGTATATATACCGGGTGCTGCACGCTCGAGCGCCCTGGCTGCATTTTCTTCCACTTAGAGAGAGATAAGGGAGAGTTATTCTTTACTTCGTTAGGCCGCGCGCGACAGGCGTGCCGAGGGGAGCTCTCGCGCACTTAAGTACTTTCGTCTCCGCGTGACGGGAACACAGTTACAGCTCGGTTGGACGCGAAAATTGGAGTTTTAGTGCGGAGCACGAGCTTATATATGTATATATTGTACGAAAAGGATACTCTTGATCATTACCTGCACCCTCGACTGTCTCACTGCTGGGGAGCTGTCTTCCATGGTGGTATCGGAGTATGGGCGAAGCAGTTGTCCTTACACGTACCAGAGTTACCTGTTTCAAATGAAACAAACTCTCTACCAAAGTGCCCATAAGACAAGCCTGTGTCCGTTACCTTATACATATATATATGTATATTAGAGCTTGGGGTTGATTCGGTCAGAGACTTGACAAGGAAGCGTCTTTTTACTTGGCATGAATGTAAAACGTTCATTTTGGTCTTTCCCCGATAGCATTCGATATAATAATTGGCAGAGTGGCTGGAAAATTCGAATATACGAGAGTTGGCGGTGTACAAAAGAACCAAACTCTGAAGCCTCATTGATCAAGACCGGATGGATTGATCAACAAAACATGTTTGTCGTTGGTGCAAGTGGAAGCGGAAGATAATAGAGGCTACAAGGCAAGACGAGACAACATACACTATAGGTATAGAGTTTTCCCAACAGCTCTACAACTTCCGGTACAAGATGCGGTAATTAGATTGGTGGCCCAGCCGCGGCACCAAAACTTTGAATTATATGCGCCCGCGCCCGCGAGCTAATCTACGAACCGAAGACCCAGCGCTTGATTAAGCTCCGCTATGGCTTGCAACATTTGTCTTTGAGCGTTTGTATACCTCCGTAGGGTTTTTTTTTCTTTTTTTTTAATGGTATCTTCCTACAATTGTCAGACAGCCAAGAATATAATATATTGAAAAAAAAAAGTTAATTTTTCTGCATTACGAAAAATTTGTTTTTTAATTATATATTGTACGTGAATCAACAAGCCGTTTTTGAGGTTAACATCATTCCTGTAAGCCGTTATCCATTTCAAAGCTGTTGCTTCGAGACGTGCAAATAATAAAAAAAAAATTAAAGATTCAAAGCACTGCTACTAAGTACTCTTTGGCGTTGCACGAGAGTAATCACAACGGCGAGCGGCCCTTCAGCTGCTACAACTACAACCTTGCGAGACACGAGGAGACCCCTTCAGCTGCACAGTACGTGACAAAACATTTCGACGTAAAGTCTATCTAGCGAAAGGAGGAGACTCGGCAGAGATGAGGCCCCAACGACAAGAAGACTAGCCCTAGAATTGCAGGCTGTCCGTCATCAAAGCTTTTTTGGAGGATGAGCAAAATGCACAGTTGAATGCTACGGTGCAAAATCAAATGTGACAATTTAAAATATTGTATTTTAAATAATAGCATTCGTTGACAAACTATATTTTACATTTCATGCTCGGACGGGGTGTATTTTTTTTTTTTTTTTTAATTCGCATACTCAAGTACAGAATGACAAATGAACTTGTACATTCGTACAGTAAAAGATTAAATTCATCAACGTATAAGCACGGATTGAATAATATTCTGGCAGGTGTTATGTAATCGATTTGAGAAAAAATAAAAAAAATGTATGTTTTTCGTGTGTATGTGTATAATGATTATTAACGACTCGCTGTAATCATTCGCTTTTCAATCAAAAACTTTTTAACTTATGTCTGCCGCGAAGTTTGTTTTCATGCGTGCTCGGCGAGTGTAAAATAATACATACAGATGTAACGTTTTGTTGATACTTTTGTACAGTTGTCAAAAACTTTCAGGTTTTTCGAAGAGGGAGGGAAACACACGTATCCACCGCGAAATTTGGCGAGCGAGGGAACGGGCAAGGGTGCCCCTGTATCAAATGACTAAATGAGAAACCGGGCCGCCGGTATTATATCGATAAGCCCCGTAATTGCAGACTTTGCTCGCTCCTCACTTTCTCTTCACGACGTGGAATATGTATAACCCCTTCAACGAAAAGGGTCACCCCCGTTTCTCTTTGCACCCGTGCACAGCTACTTTTATACGTTATGGAAATCGGCCGATCTCTCGTATCGTGTATACAACAGCGCTACCATCACTCATTTCTTTCTTTTTCCACCACCGACAATCACAAATACAAACACCCTGTTTCTATTTAGGAAAGGGTGAGACCGAACAACCGCTTGTCAACTCAATAAAACGCAAAACTCGCACGTACGATTTCTGTATGGGCGAGTGATAATCACGCCGTGTAAGAGTAAACGTCCCCTGCACTGTCTTCGAGAGGAGACCACACCGGGGGAAGGGGCAAATTCGAGCGACTGGCTCTGCGGCGTAAATCCTCGTTAAAATAATTCTAATCTCTCGCGGTCCAGAGTCCAAAAGGAGGTGCAGGGAACCGTCGTCTTACATAGGGGAGGGGGGAGCCACGTGATATTATTACGCAAACGGAAAGTTGGTCCGCACGGCTCGGGGAAGTCCAACAAGGTTCCCGGGCTCGACACTACTACGGCTGCCACGCTCCGCAGGCCACCTGCAGGAAACTTGCCCGGACTTTCTCGTCGAATCTATATACATGTGGGTATGCGCTTTCCACGAATCCCCAGAGTCTCGTGGCGCATAGGATTTTTGTTTCATAAGAAACTTTAGGGGGAAAAGGCCCAATGAACAACGTTGCTGTACTATCTATAACTATCGGATGAACAAAGAGGGAGAGAAACACGCGACCAGGGAATAAAATTACCCTTAAAAGAGTGTCACCATCAGTGATGCAAGGTCGGACACATAGAGTATACTTATATGCAGCTTGATATTATATCCACAACATATAGAGGGGTATATATGCGTTGTATGGTGTACGGAAGACATGGCCAAGGAGAGCCGTGTAAATCATCATCCCCGGCCCGAGCGAACCCAAACTTATCTCTCCCGCGGCAGCTGCGTAACATAGCTCCCGTTTCTCTACTTCTAATAAGTAAGTTGGCCCGACCGGCTCTCTTGACCGGGAGGAGGAGCTAATGACGGGAAACTTAACTCCTAAGTCATACTTAATCCCCCCAACCCCCGTGTATATGTAAGGTATATACACACACCCCGTTCCTTCAAGCCCCCTTTTTCTCCCGTCCTCTCTGCTAGCGGCAGGGGGCTATTGTGTGTTGCGCAGTTATAGGAGTAGTTTGTTCGGCCGTCGGACCGAGGAGAGGATGAGCTAGTTAGTAGCCGCCGGCGACGCGCGTATCGCCCCCCCCCCCCGTCGTACCTTCAGTTTTGGGGATTAGGGCGCGGGCTTAGCTCGAGTTGTTTCCTCCTCCTCTCTCGGCTGCCCCGAATTATCGAGCCCGAGAGATACGGGGCCGTTAACGCGCCGTTAGACTTGGGAGAAACTGTATATCCTCTTGAACTCGAGTTTGGGTGTGCTTTTGCGGATGACCATCGGCTACACGTGAAATCTAGATGACAATTGATTATGGCTCTCGCCTCTACGTCAAGTGTCTGTGTGCGCTTGAAAGTTTCAAGTTTGCGCACACACTCGTGCAGATTTCGATTTTTTATTTTGTAGGAGGGGGGAAAGTACATCACAAATGAAACAGACGATGTGTACATATTGTATATATGTACTGCCGTAAGAACTCTACGGGAAAGTCGGCCGCGTCTCATCTCCGTTCGGGCGACTCTCTCTCTCTCTCCCCCCGGGATTTATTGCCCAAGCCCATTTCTCTCGGGGAGCTCTTCCACTTTATTGGCGGAAATAATCTTTGACGCGGTGGCTCGTCATCCACGGCTTGCCGATGCTTTCCTTCGCGGACTCGCTGGTTTTTTCCCTCGTTTCTCTCTCTCTCTCTCTCTCTCTCTCTCTGCTTGCTTTGGTAATTTTTTTCTCTTATTTTTCCGCCGTGTCGGGGGGAAAGCGCGAGAAATCGTTTACCCGATCTACGTCGTCAATTCGAATACAGCTTTGAAAATCGGTATTCCTTCGCACGGGTGAAACTTCAAACGGACAACTTGTTTGTTTTTTCTCGCAAAGCAGTAGTTTAAGGTACTTTGAGTGAAAAACCGCGTTGCGCGAGTCATCGATTCAAACGCGCCGAAATATTCACAAGCAGCGGTAAATATTGCACGATCGGTAGAGGGGCACGAGACTCGAAGAGGCGCGTCACCCGATAGACGGGTGTACATCCCCCATTTATCTGACAAGCGCGCGTCACAGATATACACCCTGTATGTATAGCTGGCACTCGAGTAAGGAAAAGGACCAGACACGGCTCGCGTCAGAGGCACGTCTTCTCTCCTTACGCGCCGCTAGACTTGGCTCTTGATCGAATTAGCTTTCGCGCGCGGGTATGCACGAGCAGCGTCTCTCCCAAGTAATTAACAAGAGCTAGAGGGAGGGGGCTAACCAGCCATTATCGAAACAAAGCGTCCGATGACGATATTCGAGACAGGACCCCCCCTCCCTCCCCGTCGCCATGCACGGCTCGCCCTGACAATGAGCGCGACGATAATACTATACGTCCCCGAGACGTTCTCCCTCCCGAGATATACCGGTCGCCCCGTGACAGCTACTCCTCGGGAGCACAAGACAGATTTCACGAGGCGCCACTCTTTTATCGGCTTCCCCCCTATCTTTGGAACGCGCGGTTATCATATCAGAGTTTCCCCTCGATGCACTCTCATCCCTTATACGTATATATATGCGTGCACCTGTACTACTGACGGCCACGGATGAGGGGTGAATAGCTGATACGTCCGATCCGATCGAGCACCGAAGGATTTTTCCTCCTCCGAGCGTACTTATATACTTTCCATCGCGGACTCGTTTGCACGTGCATATGTAATTTGCGTGGAGCACGTCAAGTGTTTACCGATTCCCTTGCGTCGGGCTCGTGTGCGCGTGAATACTGCATATATTCCCGCAGGTTTGCGCGACGGTGGCTCGTTAATAAGTTAATGCGCGGGTGCACGACGTCTCCATATACCTGCGCGCGTCAATTTGTCCTCAGGGTTGATTTTCAGCCATACGCGCGTGCCGTTGATTGCTATTTTTTTTTTGGTGTAAGGAAAAAAAAAATAAATAAAAAATAAGTCGAGTACATGATTAACGTAACCGTACACGCGTATAATATGTACGTGGCGCATCAATCATGCGGCTGGAAATCAAAGACTGGAAACCTCGAGTTTGCACAGCGGGGGTTCGAAGCATCGCGTGTATACATATACGTACACAGCCGGTGGGTGTATAGGCATAAATGATGAAACAACGCAAACTCCACGGCTACTGTCTATATAATATATATATATAGACGAGAAGGAGCGACGCGACGTCTTGACTCCATTAACTCCACACTTAGCGTGATCCTCCGCCCCCTTCCGCTTATCCGTCTTCCTTGTATCCCGGCGCTACCGTGGAAGATCTGATTAGGGCTTCGAGTCTATCCGCTAAACGCGTTAGAGTCAAGCGCAGTCACGGCCTCCCTCTGCCCTCCCTTCCAGCGAGTGACAAACATGAGGAGCGAGTGGCGTTATCTCTGCCTTGTAATACTTACTTCGGGAAAATAGGGAGAATGCAAATTGAGTGCGCGCGGGAGTATATATCGCGGGAGTGACGGGCAGACTCAAAGGACACGCTGTCTCTCGTTCTCCATGCGTCGCGTCCCCCTTCCTGCCCTTTGTGCGTGCATATATACGTATAAGAATCCTCCGTCGCCCGGTTAAATGCTAAATTAGGCGGCAACTTGATCCGGCCAAACTCTACTATACTGCCGATATAAGTACTCAGGCGTACGACTTTCTCTCTGTAATTTTATATAATTGAAGGAAATAACATGCCGGTGCGTTTTTTTGGAAGATCCATTTTTTACCCTTCAGTGAAATACAGCGTTGCACGAGGTTTTTCAAATTTTTCGAAACGTTTCTCCAAGTGAACTGTTTGAAATCCATTCGGAGTGAGTGTAGGTTACAGTTAACACAAAAATGTCTTGCTAAAAGCACCTATAAGATACACTTCAGCTCTATGCTAACCATCACCATACTCTGATTTAGTGTATTTCGTAATATTATTTCAAATGAAAAGATTCCAGAATTTATATAATTTTAAGAATGCATTTTTGTCACCCAATTTATTGTGTTGATAAATATTATTGTACGCAAGATGATACACGATATTCAAGTTACTTTGACATTCCGTATGCGTAGTTTAGTAAATTACACAACATTTCCAACATTGTAACAGTTAAAAAAAAAAAAAAAAAAACAACAACAGAAAAAGTAAATGTTTGCAGAATCAAATGTAAATCAACTAAACGAATTCAGTTAAAATCCAAAACAAGTACCTACTCGGGGGTATTTTTGAGATCACTTGAACAACCGTCTCTTTGTGTGCACAACAGTTCACCTTGGGATATCAAACAGACGTTAAACCTCCGCAAAACACGGCCGCGAGAGTTGCCTTGAAAATTGCAGGCGCGCCTACATACCCGAGGAATTTCGGCTAACGCTTGACGAGAGGACCCAAGGAAGCTGCAATTTTCATCCAAACAAAGCAAAAATACGTAATTTAAAGCTGCGCGTAACACGCGTATAAACGAGCGCGACAGCGCAAAAGGGAGAAAAGGAGCCCTGCACCTTCTCCCCCGTGGCCAAAGGGAAAGGGAAAAAAAAGGCCACCGGCGCCCGTAAAACCCAATGTGCCCTCGTAACTGGCAACGATAAGTACCAACCTCCGGAGCCAGAAGAAGAAGCAGCCACCAGAGAGAAATATCGATCTCTCGCTACGTATGGGATCGAAGGGCGTAAAAGAGGACGCGGGGGGATGTCGTACGAATGGGTGGAGCGTTTTTCGTCCCGCGTAATGGCCTTATGATTTCGGTCGAGGTATAATGGGCCCCCGATAGCGACTCGTGCATTTGTACGTACACGGAAGAGGTGCGCATTATCACGCCGCGTAACGAGCATCACCCCAATGTTCCCTCTGTTCCTTTTTTTTTTTTTTTTTTCATGCACCACCATACACGCAGATTGCGCGCTAGTTGCACAAATACCTCGTATCTTGAGGAAAAAAGTGCTCGAGCGGCTCGCAGTTTTATTATTTTTCCGAAACTCTGATGCGGACGTCAGCTCTCCCGGGTACACAGGTATTATTGAAAGTGCGGGAGATCGGAGGATTCTTGACCACGCGCGCAGGAACAAAAAAAAAGAAGGAAAAAAAAAAAAAAAAAAAAAAAAAGGTAACCCAAGCCGCAGGATTTGAGCACCGCGAGCGGATGGAGGGGCCCGTAAATGTTTACGGCATCACCGGCGCAGGTGGCGAGGTGCTGAAAAAAAATCACGTCCGCATTAGCATAAGCGCCGGAATAGAGCACTCGGGGAATCCCCGAGCCGGGGGGAGGGAAAAATAAGGAACACCGCGAGTGCACGCGCGAAATCGAGATGTGCCGAAAGAAAAAAAAAGGGCCAAACACGCGCGGCGGCGCCAGCTGAATACGCAATGGGGCGGGGGATTTTTTCGCGGATCTCTTTTGGACGCGACTTTTATTATTCAGCGCCCAAGTCGAGCGCATCATATACCCCGCTGATGTATATACAACGGCTATGAAGGCAATGCATGGACTTTTTGGTGTATTGTATATGTACTTTTTGAAAGATAACGAGGTGGATCGTTGCGCGTATGGTCGGGTGGGGCGAGAAGTATAAGAGGACGAGCTTTTTAAAAACTCATTCGCAAGACGAATGGCTCGGACAGGGGGAGGGTCGCATGTAAAAACGGAGCTCGTTACGGAGAAACCGCAAGACTGATGCTCCCGGCGCATGACTCGAATTTCGAGGACACCTTGAGTTATGTCAAATTCGTGTGTCGAACTCGTCCATTTTTTTCCCTCCCGCGATATACTCGTCACGAATTGCGGGTGGTAAACCTTTTTTTTTTTATAAATCCAAGATGTCGATCTTTAAAGCGAGAGTTAAATCGGCGCAAAACGGACTCCTCTAAATTTACAATAAAATCCTTGGGTGCGAGAACAGGGAGGGCATCACCGCAGCGGCGGATGCCGGGGGTATATAAAAAAATAAAACAGCCTCCAGATGATATCCCCTGATGTAATCCGGGCACGTATGAACGTCGCGACGAGGCTCCGCTACACAATATATAATACACCCGAGCTCGTACTTTATTTTGAATACAGCGCCGATTCGGCACTTTCTATGTACCCCTATGTGTACCCTTGCGGATACATCAAAACGTCGTATAAAAAAAAAAAAAAAAAAAAAAAAAAATATCGCAACGATCAACAATTTGTAAATTAACAATCTCCCGGTACCTATGTACACAGTGAGAATCAGAGAAAGGGAGCAGTTTAGGTGTACATATGTCGTAAAACATGAGCCCTTTTTTTTTCCCTTTCGGCCAGGAAGTGCAAGCAATTTCGAGTAATTTTAATCAAGCTCTCCTTCGGTGAAACCAGTAGAGGAGAGGAGCTAAAAAGGCACGCCGGCAATAATCCTTAATTAGAGGCGGGAAATTATGGCAAGCTCATTAAGCTCGAAAACAAGCGAGTGCCAATATTCTCTCTCTCTCTTTCGTCCTGCCAAGTAGGCAGTAAGTATATATAGGTATGGAAGGGGGGGGGGCAGCAGCTGTATTTGCATCCTAAGATCCCCCCCAAGATTTTCCCGGCGAGCGAGCAACAGGAAGTATACGCGGGGAGGAGGAGGAGGAGGGGGTGGGACTTGTGTGTTTTTATTTTCTCGCAATTTCCCTGCCATGGCGAGGCGACGGGCGGCGTCGACGGAGGGCGATGGACCAAAACGGAAAGAGCGCTCTTAAGCGGAATTAGCACGCTTTGCCACCTCCGGCCCCTTTTCTTCTTCTTCTTCTTCTTCATCATCATCCTCCGTATATATACTTATACTTTGTTTGGGTGTTGGGTGTATAATGTACAGATATAGGCTCTCCCGTGGCTTTCACTTTTCGAGCGAGGCGAGAGGGTTTAAAGTATTACCAAATGGGATCCTTTTTATATTTATGTCCTCGAAGAAATGAATTATCTCTCTATGTTATTGAGCTGTTGATTCTATGGCTTTTTTTTCCAGATTTTGCGTGGGCGATCGTTTCTACCTGTGCGAGAACAAGATACTCTGCGAGTACGATTACGAGGAGCGGCTGGTGTTTGCCAACATGGCCCTGCACCCGCCGCCTACTGCAACGTTGGCGCACATAAAACGACAGGTGACGCAAATTCAGCCACAGGTACGGTTATTTAAACAACAAAATTGAATGTTTATTTAAAGTGCTTTTTTTTTTTTTTCTTAACTACATTTCAAAACGAATGAATGAAAACACAAAAAAATGCATTGCAAAAGGAATGAAAAAAAGAAAGAAAAAAAATGTTCAATTATTGTTTAAATATGACCTACATATACTAAATGTAGTAGATAACATACGTATTTCGACAACCAAACAAATTTATAATCGTTCACTAAAGTGAAGAAAAGAAAATTCACATTCCGCCACGAAACCCAAAACGATAGAAAAAAAAAAAAAAAACCCACTTTCGTCGCGGTACCGATCCTCACTTTCTCCCCGAAACAAACCCAAAACTCCCTATCAAATCTGTCGCCGTAATCGAGAGCTTCCCCCTGCCCGTGATTTGCAAATATCACTGCGCTATCTCACCTCGTCCGGCTCTTGCTCGCCCATATAGAATGCAACGTAAGGAGCATAGACACCACCGCTCGCACACAAACACACACCGCCACCGAGATTACGACGGGCGATAAAGATAGATGGAGTTCTCGAGAGATCAAGTATATATACGTATACACACCGAAGGCCGCTGCACGAAGTGAGAGAGAGAAGCAAGGCCCTCAAGGCGGGTTAAAGTGCCAGCTCTCGGCCCTTCCTTCCTGACAACAAAGGACTCCCCAGGGGGGGGGGTAGAAAGTACACCGTTCCCTTGAAACAGAGGGAGAGGAAAGGGTGCAAGTGTACGGAGGGAAGCCAAGCCGAGAGAAAGAGAACGCGCCTATATATATATATATCGCCGTGTCCTTATTAATTAAGCTCACCGCCAAAGACTATATGCGTGTGTATACGTGTACTTGGCTGTCGCATGCCTTAACGATCCGTCGAGTGGCTGATGCTTCTTAGGCCCGGTGGCACACCTTGGACAGCTTCAAGTAGGTGGGGGGGGGCTTAGCAAGACTTTCCTGGCTCCTCCGATGGACCGCCTCCGAACAGCTGCTCCGGCAGGATCAAAGTATATCTCGAGCGTATGTCTACGATGCGCGTCGCTCCGGTAAATTTCGATCCCTACAGTCATCGCCCAGAGCGGCTTGGCACCGATGAAAAGTAAAAAAAAAAAAAAAAAACACGCGTCGAGTTTGCGTTACGTGTTACCTATGACGTGCGCGGGGGTTGCGAGCCGTAAATCGGCAGGGGCTCGTGTGCCCCGCAACCGGCTGCGGAGCATTATACCTAATTCACGAACCGGCCGGATTAATCTGGCGGCCTTACGCGATGGTATATTTATATTCATGTATATAAATATACACCTGCACCCGGGATTGCCTTTGCGGCGGACCACCGACGGCTGATGTATATGTACGCGTGCACGTATGACTTTCTTGCCGAGTGTTGCGCCTTTGCGTGTATATATAATATTATATAAGCTCGTCGGGGTGATGTGCGACACGTGCTAACGAATGGATACCGAAATTTTTTAACTACGATTTGTTGGGTAACAAAAGAGCAGTAACTATGGACCCTTTGGATTCAACAATATTTATCGGTTCGCTCGATTCGCCCAAACGAAAAGGTGAACGGCAAAGTATCCCGGGGTTACTTGGGGGTACACGGGGCGCTGAGACGATGATATCTACATCACCACCCACTCCCTCGTGCAGTATACCGTGTACGCACCGTACTTATGCAAATGCATCCCGCGCGTTCGTCGTGGTAGCATGTATAATATGTGCCCATGTACACCCTGATGATGTTATAACAGAAGTTATAAGTACCTTATATACGTTGGCAAGGGAAAGCAAGAGCCATGGCTGCTACTGCTATATATGTACTTTATATACGGGGAGGGGGGGGGCTACGCTCCATCTGCAGTGTGTCCTTGTGTATAGACACATGCAATTGTGTAAGTGGAGAGTTTCGCCTTGGCTCGATTAATATCGGTCCATTGTACATTGTTGTCGAGGTGTAGCAAAAGCTCGAGCGTGGCCAATGAAATGCCGCCCGGAAGGTAAACGTCAACCGAGCGCGAAGGAGCCGTTTTTTTTTCCTTCTCTTTCAAAAACGTAAGTCCCCGTAATCCCGTCCTTTCTCGCTCCGCTATTATAAATGACTCGCTCGTTTTGTATAGAGCCAAGAGAGACATCGGGACGACGCGGTAATGCCAATGATCGCGCGCCGGCATGCTAATGTCGCCGGGGCATCTATTACTCCCTCTAAGCTTGACGGATACCTCTCCAGCTTGACGTGCCCTTCTCTCGTTTTGACTCCCCTTCCTCTCTGTTGTCTCTTCTCGCGAGGGAACCCTGTCAAATAAGTAATTTTTATCCGTCGCTTTTTATTATTTATTGGTATACTACATAATATATATTTTTGAGCAAAAAAAAAAAAAAAAAAGCTTACCCTCGCAAGTCGGAGTTGACAAAAATCGGGTTAGTTCCTTCCTTCTCCTCGACCCTTCCATCTCTTGGAATCGAATCGGGGAAATTACGAGCGAGCGACGGTGAATCAACAAAAACCGCGGAGCAGCTCTTCCCTCGATTGCGCCATCTTCGGCCGTTGTCCGATCGAATCGACAAGTTTCTGTATGTTGTCGATGAAGCGAAGGAAATTCCACGAGCAGATTACATGTATTTTTACAAAGATGCTTCCACTGATTCGTACATTAGCGCTCCATTAAGCGCGTGCTTTCTTTGGAGCAAATGATGATGGCTACGTGCATTCATATCGGTAAAAACACCCATATCCCCAATAATACGGCCTCCTCCATCCCAAACACGTGTTGTCTTTGAGAGGAGGGATCTTACAAGGGCTGGCACGTGCTACACACGTAACCAATCAATTTTGTCAATAGCCGACTCGCCTCCACCCTCGAGTGACCGGGAATACCTACACGTTTGTAACAAGTGGAAAAATAATAGTAGGCTCTCTTTATGATATAATATAATGCCTATATGCGTGGTTCCAAAAACAAAACAAAAAATTAGTGACCGTAAAAACTTTTCTTTTTTTTTTTTTTTAATTTTTTTTCATTAAAACTATCCCGAGAGATATCATAGATGCTTTTCTTGCTTTTTTTGGCCCCGTCGCAGCGGCATGTAGCACACCCTGGGGGGACAAGACGAGAGCCTTAAAGTCCCCTTCGAGGAGAGATAGCACGGCGATATTATGTATAAGGTGGAGTGTCTTTAAAACAAGAATCCGCGATGCGACGGGGGGTAAGGGGGACGCGATAATATGGTAATGTCGCGGAGGAGGCGCCGATGTACCGGGGGATCAATGGGGGGGGGGGAGGCTTTCGAAGGTGAAGCCGGCGCTTCTCGGTTATCGGCTTGTAACTCGAGTAATTTGTGTATGCATGGGACAACTTTGCGAGTACTTGCGCGGAATAATGCCATGGTATTAAAAACAATTTTGTAATCGCGTTATTTGCCGTAAAAAAAAAAAAAAAAAAAAGCGGAGGGAGAAAGATAGGGGGTGGAAAAACGCATTAATTCTTTTAGTCCATTACCAAGTTAAAAGGTACAAAAAGAAAAACATACATACGCAAAGAGGAGAACAGCAGTTGAAAGGTTGGAGGACGAAAGAAAGAAAAAAAAGCTTGGTTTATTTTTACACACGCGCGCGCACGTCCTTCTCACACAGGAAAAAAAAAAAGGGGGGGAAAGAGCGGGCAAAATGCGGTTTTACACGCATGGGCCGGCACCCACTGCTGCTCATAATTACATCGTGCCGTACAGAAGAGCAGACACGGGGAGCCTCTGCTGAAACGTCGGCAATTGTTTTCGAGACGTAATGCTCGGATTTTATTTGTTTTTAACGCGACGATGGGTGAACAAGTATTTTTTTAAGTACAAATGGTTACTTCAAACTTAAATCACGGGAATGAAAATTAGTATTGCATTTTGATGTTCAAACAGATTTATTGTCGAAGCAATAAAACATGTTGAGTTTGCATCATTATTTCAATTATATTTTATCACTGAAGCCGTAAAATTACAAAATTGAAAAAAAATGTAATGAAAGCATTTTTCAAAAGGATTTTTATGCGTTACAAAAGAAATATCCCTAAATCAACTGCGCTTTCGTTTTTTAAACTTGCTATAAAAATCGACATTACTATCAACAACGTAAAAAAAAGAAAAGAAAAGAAATAAACATTTGCCGCTTTAAACGCGTCATCTCGGATGAATCTTTTTATCTGTCGACATTCTGAGTATTGTTTCTCAAGTGATACGTGTCGAGCAACGATTGGTACTTTAATTTTTTGTGCAATCCGCTGTCCGATGCTGTTGCGTCCTGCGTTTCGTCACAAGGTCTCTTAACACCGGACTGGTTAGCTAGTTCTCTGTCATCGGCAGTCGTATCTGGGGTCAACAGTTTTGAATCAATGAACCCCGTGATCTGGGCGTTGTTCAGGTAGCTGTTCATAGGCGGCGAGGGTGACACGCACATCGAGCCCTTTAAATCGTAGGATTGGCATTTTTTTTCCAGCGGAGTACTCGTTGCAATGACGCATTGGCCAAGGGTCGAGTGTAACGCGACGACGGAACGCAGCACGTTGATACCCACAGCAGAGACCAAGGAAGTTGGCTGCGATGAAATTTAATTTACTGTGCTGATGTTTTTTTTATATTTGACAAACGAAAATCTCTCTAAACCAAACGTACCTTTTTCATGTTTCGGAATCGTTTCTCCATCAAATTTTCGTAGGAATCCACGTCGCTAAAACCGTCTAAACAGCCTGTAATGAGACTCTTCGAGTTGGCTTCTCGAGATTTCGTTTGATCCATGGCTCACTTTGATGATTTCTGAAAAACAAAAAATACCACATGTTTTCAGCGATACGTTATACTTATTTACATGATACGTGGTTTAAAGCATCAATATAATTTCGCTTGGCTATGAAAATGGCTACAACGATCGATTGAAATTGTATAAGGATACGCGAAATAACCGTACACGACAATCACGGCTAGTAACAATAATTACTTTTCATGACTTGATAATACATTAAGCAGACGGTAAACAAGTCTTCGTCAAAGGGGCATTTGTCGCTCGTCGTGTATTTAGATTTCATAGTTTTGTAATCCTCCCACGAGCCTGGACAATCCTCGAGGAGATCGCAAACGAAAGAGACGTTATCGAAAAAGTGCTTTCCTTGGTGCAGCGAGTAATACAACACGACGTTCTCTAGGTCGCGTTTGTACTGACTCGTGATTTTTTCCACGCTCAGCCACTTGGTCAGGGCAACGTCTTTTCGTGAGAATGGAATATTGTACTGAAAGAAAAGAAGAAAAGAAAAAACAAGGGAAGCAAGACTTTGGCCGTTATTTATTAAAAAAAAAAAAAAAAAGAGCGTCGCGCGCATCGCTCGTTGCAAATCATGGATTACCTCGGTGGTCGACTTGACAAACTCCTGGCCCTTGGGCGTAATGACCAAGTTCCGAGCCTTGCTCTCAAACTTGTCGCTAAACGCGTGATTCAGGGCCACGAGCTTATTGCCCAGCAGCAAAAAAACGAGCCTCTGCAACAGCTCCCGGTCCCACGAGCTGAACGACGCGAAGAACCACTCGCTCGGCAGAAAGGACGCCGCGAGGCGCTTCCTCGCGCTCCCCGTAAGCAGATCGACCAGATCGTCGGTGTCCACGTCGTAAAAAGCATCGCCGTCCTTCTCGAAGCCGCTCTGGCGCACGTTGATCGCCCACACGGCCATGAGTATCTTCCTGAGGCAGTGGCCGACGTCGACGACCAGGGAGCCCTTCATGACTTCGCAAACGTCGCACACCCCGCACGGCGTCGACGCCACGTTGTCCTCGCTCAAGCCCCGGCTGAGCAGAAATATCTGCCGACAGGCGCAGCTGTTCTCCGCGTAGGTGGCCGCCTCCGTGACTAGTTTGGCTTGCTCCTGGAACTCGGAGCGGTAGGTCCTTTTGGATTCGCGGCTCGCGCGCTTGCTCTTCTCGCGGTACGTCTCAGCCAGCTGCTGGAGATTGGCCTTGGCGTCAGCGGTGTTGTAAAACAGGACGCACACGCTGTCCGCGCTCCTCGCGACTTTGCTCGTCTCTTGCATGTACACGTCCAGGCTGGCGGGTAGCGTCGCGTGGACGACGTAACTCGCGCTCGGCAGGTGCATGTCCACCTCGGACCCCGTCACGCAAGTAACGACTATCTGAAAGCGTGGGATTCTCTGTGTGTGTGTTCTGTGTCGTGAAATATTATCATTGTCACGCGGGGGGTTGATGGTTACGTGCCTGTTCGGAGCCGATCCACTGGTGAAGCCAGTTCTTGTCGTCGTCGGACAGGTGGGCGTGGTAGTAGAGGTTCCTGACGTTGGCTTCCTTGAGCCTCTCGCAGACCAGGAGACAGTCGTCCCGGTTGCGGCAGTAGACTATGCCCGTCTTCTCGGGGAAGGTGTCCTTTATGAAATCGACCAATTGACTCGAGTAGTACTTTTCCGGGGTGTACATCACCTTGTACGACATGTTTTCCTTGACCAATGGCTCGTTCAGGCTGCAAGAGGAAAAATTGGAGAATTTTTTTTTTTTTTCAAGCAAATCGATCGTGTATACATATATGTATGTATGTATACTTACACAAAGGGCTGCTTGAGGTTGAGGGTGTCGCGAATGATGGCGATGCCGTTGGCGCTGATGGGCTTGACGAAGCACAAGAACGCGGCGTTGGGACACGAGTCCCGTAGTTTTCCCAAGATCGAGTAGTCCTTGCGAAATACGGTGCGAAAATTCGCGGTGCAGTGCACGTCGTCGAGAACGACGGCCTGAAGGAGGTTTTTCTTGTAAATGTCCTTGACGATCTGTTGGAGCCGGCTCGAGTTGGCGTAGTACTCGTGCGTCACGTACAAGAATTTAAACCCGGTGGCCGCGAAGTTGCGCAAATCGTCGAGGATTTTGTTCTTTTTCATCAGCAAACTTCGCAGGTCCTGCTCGTCATTGTACGACTTTGACTTTGCGCTACTGCTCAGGTAGGCGCACTTTACCTACAAGACACGGTGCGCCCGGGTACAGGTTTTTGCAAAAATCAAATGCCCACCGATTTATGAGCAAATTCAATGGTGGGAGATTCGTATACTTTACTGTCAATCCAAGCGTGTTCATTCAAATTACTTGTGTAAAAAAAAAAAGCATAGCAACACTTTATCGTTAGATTTTTGACATACATAATAAGGAAATCTGTAGCTTAGAGTTGTTGAAAAAATTCACACATAGAGACCAGATTGTTTATAGTCAAGATACAAGTATGTTAAGTATAAACAATCCGGTCTCTCGGTGTAAACAAGTTGCGCAATATGGATACTCAATCGATTCGACACACACTTGGTTTCACAGAGCCGTTTCTCTTTGGATTGCGATAAAAATTGTAGGGGGGCGATGAAGTGTCAAAGGGAAGCAATTTACGTTGAAATCGGCCAGATCGGTGCACTTCTCCTCGACGCGCGATCGTATGGACGAGACGACCAGGACGACGCCGTCCCTCATGAGTCCCGGCAGCTGATAGCACAAGGTCCTCCCGAAGCCGGATTCCTTGCAAACGAGCACGTCCCTCCTCTCGAAGACCTTTTGCATGATGGCCAATTGGCCCGGGCGCAGGGCTTTGTAACCGAAGTACTTGTTTAGCCTGCTTAATATATCATCCTCGCTCACTCGACCCATGTCTTTTTCTATTTTCTGTTTTTTTTTTTTTGTTTTTTTTTTTTGCTTTTCTTTTACGACTGAAAAAACACGCGGCTGGCATTGTCTTCAATTAACATTATCATGCAAATAAGCGATACAGTTGTTCCTTTTCACTTCTATCGATTCTACATCACCCTAAAATCATCAAACATCGGCCACAATGAATTTTTCTCATCATTGTATCGTTAGGTAAAAGCTGTACACTCGTAACGCGTGCGAAATGAAATTTCAAAACTGGGAACCCCCCCCCCCCCCGCAAAAGTTGGTCGAGGGCGCGCGTGTTTCGCCACAACAGACAGCACCCAAGATCATGAGGATCTGCACGTTTTGCTTCGTAGGCCCCCTTACGACGCTCACTCACGCACACACCCCCCGCTTCATCAGCCAGACCTGCGATCTCTCGTGCCCATACATCTTGCTCATTTAGGTACAGCTCGCAATGTGGTATATATAGACAAGAAATGATGTGTGTTAATGGCATTCGCGTGTGAGCTACATGTATTACATATCATATACCTACTACGAGATGCGTTTGGGGTGGCACGTGCACATTGTTGTTGCAAATTGTTTGGGATTGTTTATCGAAATCTTGGGCGATAGAGCGCAAACGAGTTTTCGTTTGCTCCCCGGAGCACACATGCAGGGTTTACCGAACCCTCGCCCGATTACCTTTATCGTTTAATTATTAAAGACAAATGAAAACAAAAAAAGGAGCCAGAGGGAGGGAGACAGAGCAGCCCAAGTGCCATTACGCGAGAGCTCGAGCAAACTTTTCCCGTTTACAACTTTTTTTTTTTTTTTTTTTTTTTTTTTTTTTTTCAAGCGAGCAAGAGCACATATACACATATATACGTACGTATACGTGGGGGGAGCCCCGAAAGAAATTGCTCGACTGCTCTTTCGCCCCGCAAAGTCCCGAGACAAAGGGTGCGGGTGGAAGGGCCACATCGTATCGGGCTACTCGGAGGTAGGTGCGCACTGGACTCGCACGTGCGGTCGAGCGTTGGAAAAACGAGCGGCCTAACGACGCGCGCGCACACATGTACATGTACCCCGTTGCCTGGCGAGTGTTAATTCTTGCACGGAAAAGGGCATCGTCTATACCGCGCTCGGGTACCATACCCATACAACCACGTATATATACACGGAAGATCCGAGAATCGACACGCGATGCGGGGGTTACAACTTCGCTCAAACGGAATCGTTTGCCGCTGCTCGCGTTTAACGACGACCCGTCATGATATACATTAGACGCGTACAAACCGTGTATATATGTGGACGTTTGTTGAGCTCTTTTACACACCGAGAGCGTGCGTTTATCGCAGACTCTTATCGAGGGGTGATGTATTATTTCAGAGCCGGCACAATGGTGGAAACGGTAGGGCGCGAATTTCTCGTTAAAAATCAACACCCCCACCCCCCCCCTCGCAAGTCCTCTGGTATTTCCATCGATTGCTCGTTTTCTTTCTCTGCCTGACGCGGGAAAAGAGGGAGCCGAAAGATCTCGCCACATATATATATATACGTGTAAGCCGCCGTAACAACTACTTTACGAGGGCTGGTATAGGGGGGTTGCTTGAAAAGTAACCGCCGGGCATTGTGGCCAGCCCTCGGCGATTGATGTCTTGCTGGCGGGCTCTTTCTCCCCGTGAGTTAACTCAATTAAGGAAATACTGCTGCTCTGCTACTTTTGTTGTTGAATGGTTGCTAGCCCCTCCCTTCCTTGGTTTCGTTTTCGCCGATCGGGGCGATTTTTCACTCGAGCTTCGGTAACGTATTCGCGGCGCGCGTCACATTCTCCACGGAGGCACGGGGTCTTTAAATTTTGACCGCCGAGTCGGGGAGTTGAGTAAATATGGCTGCGCCAACGGCAAAAACTCGGAGCTCGTATTTTAATTAAATAATCACGGCAGGAGGGAGGGTGGGTAAAAAAACAACACTCGTGCCCCTTTTGGAAAAAGAAAGAAAACGTACACCATACGCAACAGCAGTAGCTCAGAGGTTGGGTGGGTGGGGGGGGGGACGAAAGAAGGGCCATTCGTTAAAATAATTAATGAAGAGGCGCCAGTTATAATCAGTATAATTAACCGCGAGATAAAAATGACGGATGGGCTGCCCCCGTTGCGGTAGCAGCAGCGGCGCGCGGACGCTTTATCATATCCGTCCGAGCAACCCTTTTCTCTCGCCGGTATATTGTAGGTGGTGCGAGCGATATAATATATATATAAAAGGCGTTTCGTCTGTGCTTGTGATCTACGATGGGCGAATGTCACATCAAAATCCTTTTTTTGCTTATTTTTTTTTTTTTTTTTTTTTTTTTTTTTCGTGCCCCTCGTAGCCAGGGTCGACCCACCCCAGCGTCGTGCCGAGCATTACCTCGGTTATACATGTACGTACAGCAGGCAGACGCATATTATTTTTCGATTTCCCTCGGGTGTACGTAATGCAGACTCGTNATATTTATACCACCAATTTACACAGCCAATACGGTAATTCTTTGAGCTACTTGTTATTTATATTTTTGCTGCAGCGATCGAGTGTCCGATAATCGCACGTTATTTAGCTGGATATTCGAGTCATTTAATAATAATAGCCAAATCCGTATATATGCAGGTACGAGAAATCACTCGAACGAAAGGTAAAAATAGTACGCGTATTTAAATAGAGAGTGAAAAATAACTCTCGAGCACGCGCTACTCTTTGTATATATATATATATATATTCCAGCATAATTATGGTATATAAACTGTCTATCGGTTGATGAATTTCATATGATATTACTCCGAAAAAAGTTCTTACCTCATTTAGCAGATCCTATCGGTGTGGCAACAGCGATCCCAGCACCTCACCTGAAACACAAGACGAAACACAATGGTTGATCAATTTTTGTTTTTTCCTTATAAATGTGAGTAAAAAACAAAGTAAAAACGTGGCGAGTGCAATATATATGTATATATGTATAAGCAGCGAGCATGAATTTTCAAAGTAAAGCCACGCGACGACGACGACAGGGACCATTAAAAATTTGTCGTAATTGCGCGGCTCGGGCTGCCGCATTGGCTGAATAAATTTATACAGAGGAGCCGGCGCAAAGTTCGAGGCTCGTGCACGTGTCGAGCGAATTTTAAGCCTGTATTATTTAACACCTCTCTCTCGAACAACTTTTCCACGGCGAGGATGGAGAAAGGAGGGCTTTGAGTTCTTAAGTTTAAAGTTTTCAACGCCCACCCCCACTGTCTCCTCCGCTTAATTCCTCGGCTTCTCTCAATTATTCTCCGGAGAATTTAGCGACTGTACAAGCTTTTGGGAATCGATTTATAGGATGAGCGGGGAAGAAGGAAAAGTTAGCCGGCTCCTTCTCGGTTTCTTTAATCGGGCCACTTTTTCCTCTCCCCCCCCCCTCTTTATACACTCTACTTGAACACGCTTCGAGGAGACGATAAAAAAGACGCTTCGCGCATCGGAGGAAATTAATAAAACTTCGAGGGGTACTATAACCAATTAAGAAAAAAAAAAAAAAAAAACACACAAGTTGAAAATTCCTTGGCTTCGTGACGTGTTGTTTATATTCTAGCGGTTCCCGTTTTGTTTGACTAAACCCCGTCGGCAGCTGTTTTCTCTCTCTCTTTTGTCCCCCTGTGTAATGTAAGCAGCGGTGGGGCCGCGAACTCTACATAAATATGACTTCGAAAGTGGGATGGATACGAGGAGTTTCGAGTCCTTTGGAGAGCTTTCCTTAACTTGCGAGACTTCCTTCCTACTTAGACTCCCCCGCTCTCTCGTTTTCCTCCACCTTCTTTATACGCCGAGGCGTTAAACGGAAAGTGAATCGGATGACGAACTTACGCTACGCGAGTTCTTCTTCGTCGGGCCTTTACTTACTTCTCACCGCTGCGTATATATTATAGATACGCACACAATACCCACTTACTGGCTCCCTGTACCGGTGAATCATACATTTTCACGAATATCTACGCCTCGAAGAATGCGTGTTTACACCACTCGAGAACCGTATACTTACTTACTCGTGACATTGACACGAACCTTTTTTCCGTTTTGGTTGATCGTTGACTCTTTTCAATTTTATTTACTTTTTACAATTAAGATATAACATCATTTTTTATACTTGACAGGTGTCTCATAATTTTCTGGCTTTTATTGCAAAACTAATTGAATTATATATAAATAAAACGACTTGAACGTTACACAACATTTATTTTTATAAGTATTACAAGTCTTACCAAATCCGGGCGTGCCAAAAAAGTCAATAGTCGATCAAATTGTGTATATTTTTTACGCGTAACTTATCGATCCCCACACGGTACAATGCTACTCCAATGGCTGTTTTTGTACGCTTTAAAAATATAATCTGATTTTATTCCGGGTACTTACACGTGATGTTAACAGGAACAATAACATAACCCAATACTCGTATGTGCACGGTCTCAGGGTCTCTTTTCATGACCCAGTTGTGCTCCGTACAATCGTAATTTGTGTGTACATACGACAAGCGCGCAACTCAAATTTTCCTTCTACTATTAGGGGATCGAACATCATTCAGGTATTAACGTGATCTAAAAAATTAGTAACAAACCACGCTTTTTGTCCTTATCATATTAAATTACTTATTATTACAAACAAGTACTTACACTTTGTTAACGCGTGGAAAAAAAATCTACCCTCTGGATGTGTCAGCATAGTGCATTATTATTGCTCCAGTGAGTAATTTATTTTTTATTTTTTTCATTTTTTTTTTTTGGTCGATTCGAGCGTTAAAATATTTTGAAATTCGCGCCATCGAAATGACTCAACCTTCGTTGAAGAAGGAACTTGTCGCATATACAGCTGAGTCAGGATTTATTACAGCCAGACGAGGCCCTATAATTCATCGTCTGCTCAAAGCGCTGCCCTTCACAGTTCTATAAATCAAGGCTCGATATTTACAGTCGATCAACAATATGCCTACAAGTGTTTAGTCACTTACTTTGACCTTTTACCGCAATGGTAAACGTATATACGTCGCGATTGAGATACTCATTCGGAATGAAAACCGTTTTACTTGGCAAGCCAGCGTTGCTAAATAATTCTTTATACTTTTTCAGTCACATAAAAAAAAAAAAATATAATAACCGAACGATTGTGTGTTGCAGTCGGTGCCAGGGGGTGGACCACAGCGGCAGACCAACGGGTTGCAGCCAGCGGACGGCGTGGCGGGCACCCACAACGGCTACCCAGCGCCCACGACCTCGAGCGGCACTCTCGGCTCGCTTGCAGGCCTCAACGGCATGGCTGGGCCTCAGAGCACCGGCTACGACACCAAATGACAGACCAAATAAGCGAAGAAGAAACGCGAGATGGACGCTTTTCGGGATTTTTTTTTTTTTTTCCCACCAGCCGAATGATCGTTCGACAATCCTCCGGCGGGACAAATATAAGCCAGTCGAAGGAAAAGATCTCGAGAAGCAAGGGTTCGGCGAAAACGACCGGGGCGACGGGTCGTAAAGGAGTCCATATACACGTGAACCCTTTCCCTCGCCCCAGCTAGAATGTAGTCCGATCAAACTTTTGTGCGGCGCGTAAATCTCACTGTAGATATACATATAGGTACCCACCCCTGGTAGAACTTTAGCCGTCGATCTTGGGAGGAAGGAAAAAAAAAAAAAGAAAAAAAAAAAAAACATTAAATAAATGAAAAACTCTGGTGCTTTTTAGATTATTCTCGAACTAATGTTTCGTCGCGGCGCATGTTTGTACTTATTTGTGCTCTGTAATTTGTGTTTTATCGAAAAAGAAAACTCGAGCGATACTTGTGATTGAAAAAAAAAAAAAAATGTAAATATTATCCATTATAATTTATAGTAGAGAAATGACAAAAAAAAAAGACTGCACATGTACGAAATGCCATAAAATTCGATGTAAAACTTTGGAATTATTGGTAATCCATGTTACACACTCGAAATATTATCAATATTCCCGTCGCATTCTCGCACCGTAAATCACAACCAGGGTAGAAAAAAAAAAAAAAAAAAAAACCCAGTTTCTACACCGAGGCAAGCATTTTAGGGGGGTGGGGCGGCAAAAGTAGAAACACCATCCAAACGAGACGAAACAAAATAAAAGGACATGACACGAAAAGTTGCGTATCGAGTGGCCGCCACGCTGCACTTATCCCACGAGGCTCATACGTCAGTTGGAAGGGAGAGGAAAAAAAGTGTAGGGAGGGGGAGGAGGGACGATACGACATTGTTTCAACTTCGAATCTCCGCGGCCGGGTAAAAAGGCCAGATTGATGTCGCGAACTTTTGCCTTATTTGCGAGTCAGATAACGAGGCCTGAGTTATGCTCCAAGTTTCGCCGAGAGCTTTTGCGCCGCTATCGGTCCCGTTACGCGGCTCCGATGTTTTATTTCTTCAACGGCTCCTTATAACCCCTCCCCCCGTGTTCAGACTTCTTCTTCTTACTTAAACGTCGAGGGAAAAGGAAACACAGCTCGGGGAGCTCCGATGGCGAAAGGCTTGCAAAGGGGGGAGGGGCTTTTCAAACTTTGCGGCGCGTGCCTCAGATTTTTGGCTCGGATTTTCCTACCTCCCCTCTCCAGGGGCCGTTGTCGAGTATATAGCGTTGCATCTTTGTATGCTGGACAGATAAGCAAAATAACGACGACTGTTTTGATTGCTAATTTTTTTTTTTTTTTTTTTCCATCGGGAGTCGACAAGTTTTCATATCGTTTGTTGATTGTGTGATGAGAGTGGGCGAATGTTGTAACGGTGATTACATGCGCATTGAGTTGTTATTGGCACGGTGATGAGATTATATTGATTTCGCTACGCGACATAATACATGTATACGCATAATCCATTATTGTGTACTCGAGGAACACCATGATAATATATTCAATCTTGGTGGATCGGAAGAACAATGGGCACGACCATAACGATGGGAAAAACGCATTTTTATCGATGAGTCAAACAGTTCTTACACCTACTGGTGAGAGTGTCGGTTTGCTCGAGCGTCTAGTGTTTTTGTTGACAATACCTTGTTGGAAGAGCGATTTCCCTAGAATTTTGTTGTTTTTTGAGGGATCGTGCCCGAAATTATGGACCAGCGAATTATTGTGATCCCAAAGATGCATGAAATTAAAAAAAAAACCTTTGTACGGTATCCACTTTTCGAGAGCGTCAAGTGCGAACATAAACATCAAACAACAGCTATCATCATTGCATTCTGCGAAAATATAAAAATGGTGTTATCGTATGAATATGACAATGTTTTTTTTTATATATTATATGCATACATGATATATTATATTGGAGCAAACAATTGGTTCGAAGATGAGAAAAACAAAAGAAAAATGTAATAAAATTGTTTCGATGTTAACACGTATATCCAGGAGACTTTGTTTTGTTTATTCATCCTCGCCCTCCCAACATCACGTACACCCTCTTGTGTACACATATATCCATCAATCTGAAACGTGCACGCGCCGAGAGCGTCGAATCGATTAAAGAAGCAACGCGTGTACACATCATCTGCCGCGCTAGGCAATAGCCATCAAATATTGAAAAAAAAAAATCAAAGGAACCATCCAAGAAAGAAGGAAATAACGCACGGCACAAGGAAGAAGCTCCATAAGGTATTCCGATCGAGTATATTGTTCTCTCGCGGCGCGGAAGCTACATCGCGGCTACTTTGCAATATTTAAGAGCGCTACGTGATTGGGGAAACGGCGCGGGCCTCGATAACTTACCAATCATCGCACGCTATATACTTATACAACAATACATCGCGCCCTTTGTGTGTTTCCGCGCGGCTCGAGCATTCCGTATTCAAGGAAGGAATATACTCCCATCCCTCCTTGCACCGCTACAAGTTCTACACAATACCAGCTACCCTATACCTATACTCGTATACATGGTAGTAGCGCGAGGTGAAATCCAAAGTGGAGATATAAGGTATGCGAGCGACGTGTAAGTTGGGGCTCCTCTTGTATCGACGGTGATTTGGCGTGCATTTATTATGGGTCCACTAGGGGGTGGGGGGGGGCGATGGTCTCTGTGTTTTGCCGTAGAGAGTTTGAATACAGAGTGCGTATTAATTTGCCGTTAAAGCGCTGTTCGCGCTCCTTCCCCGCCGATGATGAATTTAATCGGCGTTTATTCGCGCTCGGCTAGCTTTTCATTAGCCCCCAGCCCGCATGTACATCGCGTTACAGTGAGCGAATGGGATTTTGCCCGTGTATTTATTTACTTTGGTACGACGTTTTTTTTTTTTGTTTTTTTTTTCCGCGCGAATCATCGAGCCGAGAGGAGCGCAAACACGCGATCGGCGGCTCTTGTTACAAATAAAAAACAAAGTGCAAAAAACGTGCGGGTCAATTACGAAGGGTGAAAGAAAAACGTCCCGTGCAATAATATCCCGAAATCTCGTTTTGGTCATCCGAGCGAGGTAACCCGGACCGGCGGATTAATTACCGTCGATATCACACACTCGCCGTGTATGCCCTGCAGCTCGCCCGCGTGTGTCCGTCAGTCCGAAATTCGCGATTTTTTTTTCATCTACATAACTGTCCATCCATACGTGCTCCTGCGATGACGGTATTTATTCGAGCGCGAGGGAGAGATACAATTGAAAATACAAAAAAAAACCTCGCGCTCGTGTCAAGCGACACCGATGATTTAGCGCTGCTGCACAGCCCTTAAAAATCAAGCGATACGATCGGGGAAAATAAAACGCACCGGGCAAACATGCGGGTGCAGTCATTCGGCGAGAGAGAGAGAGAGAGAGTATCATTTCGGCCAATATGCGGGAAACGGGAGTAAATCGATCCCCCCTACCACCCACTCTGGAGCGCAGTGTTTTTTAAAGCTTTTCGCCCGCGCAGCCGAAGCCGGTGGTAATCATCGGCAATTAGAGGTCCCGGCTCGATGTTCGATAAAACGTTATTTATGAGCCCGATTATACCTGCACCCTCGATTTGCCGGGTGCGTGCACTGTATGTACCTTCCCATTGATCACGCGTGGGCTTTTACGTCTAATTATGCAAATCGAAGAATCGCTTTTGCGAGGAATGTTTTTCGAAGAATCGCAGCTGGGGGGTACCTATACCAGCTTTCACAATATTAATATTACAATGGGTACCATAAACGAGGATATTTTCCTAAATCATGTACGGTAAATGTACAAACATCGCTAATTTATCGCCACACCTGGAGAGTAGAAAAAGCTCGGCTGTTATTTCTCTCCTCCTACATCATCCTCCGCGCATTCCTATGTACTTTCGTACGTACTGCAAACACAAAGTCGCCGATTCTCACCGCCCGGGCGCAAGAAAAATACCCCGGGAATAACACGGCGATGGCTATATGCGCAAAGCCCCCACTTTTCTCCCCACGGCCAACGCGACGATTAATTAAAAGACTAAAAATTGTTTTCGTTAAATTCGTTGGGCAGCGCCCTCCCGACTGAAATAATATCCGCGCGGCTGATGTGTCTTTCTCGGCAAAAAAGAAATGCCGTATGGAAATTTCCAGCGACAACGAAAGGCCTCGGTGGGGGGGAAGGGGGGTCACTGACCAAAGTTTTCGCATTTTTCGTGTCGTTTCCGCGCGCCAGCCGAGGTAAGGGGGGCTCTTATGAAAATATTTCTATATAATGTATTATTTTCACGAGCGCTTTTTCACCCCCCACCCCCTCTCCCCACAGTCCTCGTTTCATGCGCAGATATACGAGCGCTCGGACCCTTCATCTTTTTACCGTCCGTCTCCCTCCACCCCCCCCCCCACTTGAGCGCTCGGCTCCTTCTTCTGCTCATTTTTGTTTTATATAACCGGAGCTGTCTCTGTTTTTGTTTCTCTTGGGATTTAATGCGTATACGTTTCACGAGTAATCTCCAACAGCTTTTTTTTCTCCTACCGGGGATTAGACCCCCACTTCCCCCCACCGTACATGGAAACTCGAGAGAGTGCTTACGGTGAATGTTTTTTCTATAATTAGATAGAAGAACGTGCACTCCGATGAAGTAGAGTAATAAACGAAAAAAAAAAAAAAAGGACAACAATTAAAAAACCGAGTAGGAGGCAGGCGTACATTCGTCAAACAACGAGAACTTTTTACTACGCTCGCCAACTCTTTTCTTCAAAACAATTCCTTCGCCCTTGCCTCCTTTCTCCGAACTTTTACAGCCCTTCCCGACATCTCTTTTTTTTCTTTCCTCCTTCCCTTTTTCGCAAAAGTGAGCTGCTGTTGCTGGAAGTGTGATTTAAGCGCGCGTTAAAGCGACAGAAGTGGCCCCGTTAACACCTCTTCCTCGTTGCTTTGATTACCTAACTTGGGTTTATTAAAACCTCGCGGTATTATATTTTTTTCCAACACCTTACGGGATGGGGTGGGGGGGTTGTTTTTTCCAACAGTGCCACGTACGCGCGCGAGACATTTACGGCCACTCGGAGCCCTTTTTCTCTCTCTCTTTCTCCGCGCAAGGACTTTAACGACCGATTCGAGAAAAAGGCGCTGGATAAGATGGACCGCCGAGAGTGCGTATACGTGACTCCGTCAGGCGCGCAATGCTTGACGACTGCGTGTAATAGTTTGCGGAGATTAAACTTTCTTTTGTACGTGACATAAACTGTATTTGCTTAATGAGCTGCAAAAGCTCGAGAGGAGACGAACAATCGCGCGGACCTATAGATCGAAGAGGGAAAAAGTCGAGATAGAGAGAGAGAGTGGGCAGTAGCGCGAAAAAAAATTCGACATCGTACGCTTGGCTTTTGACCATACGTCCCTCTGCCTGTCCTTTGCCACTTTGACGGGGGAAACAATGTCATAATGCAAAATATGACATGGCAGAAGCAGAAGTAGCCCCTTGCCGGGGAGGGATCGTCTCCAGGTGGAGTCAAAGGCATTCGAGTTATCTTTTTCATTTCGCTTTGTCCGGCGTACAAAAGACGATTCTCCTTCGCGTGTACGCACGGGGAGAAGAGGCACACTCTTCGTTGCGCTCGAGAGTATGTATAAGGGGTGTGTTTGAAAAAACTTGAAACGCTGTGCACGCCAAAGAAAATCTATTCGCGTTTCGCGTAATGGAAAATGCCAGAGAAATGTCGAACTGCGTCATAGGGAGTAAATATCTTACTTTTTTTACTCCTCGAGAAAAAAAAAAAAAACTCTTTCGTCGGGGGAGAAAATGGGACTCGAGCGCTTTTAAGGCCTCGGAAATTAAGCCATAGAAGCCTCTTGTGGAGAAATACGATCGAAAAAATGCGCCAGGCGCGTTATTACCGCCTATTGAGCGCACTGGGTTTAGCTGTTTAACGCGAACTTGGCGACAGTATAGGTACGTATATATACAAGTGGGAGACCTTGTCGAGTCATAGTACAAAAGACGCGTAAATATACTCCGTATTTTCCCACGCGTTTCGGTTCGTTCATCACGTAACGCGACTCGACGGTGTTATAAATTGTACAATTACGGAGCCAAGTCAGTTCGCGTTGAAAGAGCCCATAGAGATGCCGAATGTTCGTGAAAACACGCGACTGAAAAGAAAAGAAAAAGTTATACACCTGCACTGCGCGAAACAAAGAGAAAAACTCGTTCCCCCCTCGCGGAGAGCAAGCAACTATTGAAAAGCCCGAGCGAGCACGCGCAAAGATAGCTAATCAGAAACGAGGCAAACTCGCGGAATGTGGCCAACCGCACGCGCAACATGTTAATAAAAAAATAAAAAAATCTCACAAGGTATATACGCGCGGGCGTGATTACGTCGCGATTGTGTAGCACGAAAGGGAGACCAAGCGCTTTTATACGTATACGTACATACCTACACGCGATACCCAAGAGTTCCCGGACGAATTGAGCAGTCTTGGGGGGGGGGGGGCTTTTGTTTTCGAGGGCCCACCAGGACGGCACCACTTGTAAATATAATTACGCAAACTCCGGTCCCCGTCTCCGCTGATTTGATTCCGGCACTTGTTTTCGCCGCGATCTCTGTCTCCTTCTTCTCCGTCTACACCGGCTCATTGTCTTCTATATCTCTTCGTCCAAATTACCCCAGCGACGCCGCGCGGCGCCTCCTCCCTTCGCCTGTCCTTTTTTTTTTCTTCCTCCTCATTGTTGCGGTTTTATTGAATCCATGGCTGAATTGTCTCGATCCGAGGAGGAACAGCGCTGTACCGGCGACGGAAAATGTTGCTCTCGGTTGATATGCCGAGCCAGTCCTAGTATATATATATATATATATATATATATATATATATATATATATATATACATGTTTGTGTACTTATCTGATGTTTCTCTTTAGAGAAAAGTCGACAACAGAGTAGCAGCAGCAGCGTATCACCGGCACCGCCACGTTTTCTTTTGTTGGCCTTCGTGTCCCATTGTTTCTTCTCTCGTCGTAACGTCAACGCTTTTCAAGTTTCCAGTTCGTTGGCTCTGACCTTTTATCTTGTCTTTCCGCCGTGGAAATTTTGTCGGGATACCCACGCGATCCCAGTGCGTTAGTTAAATTTCACGAATAATGGTTGAGCAACGAAAAAAAAAAAAAAAAAAAAAAAACAAACGTAAACAAAAGAAGATTAAGGACTTTTGAAGGGTGCTTTTGTGAATTAAAATTTTAACGCAAGGGACGCTGATCTATCAAGTTTAAACGAGTAGAAAGGGGTAAGTATACGAGGAGGTTGACAGTGACATTGACGCGAGTAATCGCCATGCCCGGAATTAAGAATGATCGAGAGAGAGAGAGAGAGCGGGGAAAGGGTGGATGTATATATATGTATGATGAGATGAAGCAGAAAAGCCACCTCATGGAAATTTCAGGGTACTCAGCGAGGAACCATTAATTATTCGAAATTAAATATCTGCCCTGGTCTTTAATTAAAATGTTTACAATGCCTCCTCCCCCTTTGCCACACTTTTTGCCGCACTCGAACTCGTTCGGTCTCCCACCCTACCTACCGCAGAAGTTGTATGAATTTATTACAAGAGAGAAAAGTTCATTCGTCATCGTGACGTTTATTCTATCTTTGCATCGATTCTCGATGGGACCACAAGGGATTGTTCCATCGAGTGTGACTCGAGAGTTTTTCAGATGTACGAGTTATTTATTACGTTTTCAGAGAACCATTACAAAATAACGAGTCAATGGATGGATAGAATTTTTTTTTCTTCCATTGGTCCTCGTGGGAGTAACACAAATGCGACGTTCAAGCATTTTAGAGGTAAAAAGGGAACTCTGCGTTTAAATTCTGAAAACAATGTCGATTACGCGTGCAATGTGAAAATTTGAAAAGAGGATGAAAAGCTCCTCCCCCCCCCCTTCCCGCATAAAAAGAGAAGATTTACGGCGAGGGACGGCTCGAAAGGAGTAATTCATTCGGAAATCGGAGCGTTACCATTCGCCATAACAAGTTAATATTCCGGTAATTAAAATTCCGTGCCTTTCTCCTCGTTGGCTTTTTCGACGCTGTTAGGATGTACTACGCTTGAAACGAGCGATTTCTGTTTGTTCTGCTAACAAAGGGCTGCTACCGCTGCTGCTGGACTGAAGAGGAGAGAGAGAGAGATTGAAATGCTCGAAAGGTATTAGAATTTCGCCGAGCTCCTCCACAATCATTTATTTTCTGTAAATATACCATTTTGGAAAAAATATTAGCCGTTTCGTATGTTGAAGGCATTTTCAATGAATAAGATTAGAAATACCAAGAGCGCGCTCGCACATTTGGAGTCAAGGCGAAGCAGAACGAGTGGGGAGAGGGAAAGAAAGGTGCTCTCTGTGTAGAAACTCTGGAGGACGAAAATAAGGGTTTGAGCCGAAGGGTGGGAGGCGGACCAGAATTATTACACCTTTTGTTTCCCAAGATTCAAATGGCTCCATTTGTGGAATTGCGGAACGCGATTTGGCCACGATTGTGGCCACCGAGTGTACCAAAGGCAAGGGAGGCCTTTTGTTAGGTTCGACTAATTCCAGAGAGCTCAGGTAATCTACTTCAATTGGAGCCCGTGAAATTTGCGATAATGACGTTAGACATTCTAATACGTGCAGCGTCGTAATCATTCGTTTTTGTTCCTTTTTCGTTTTTCAATGATACGTATTATTTATCATCTACGAATTTAGTAAGATCAAAAAGATTACAAATGATCAAGTGGACATAAAAAATAGCATTTTACAACGAAAAAGCTGATTGACATTGTTAAGCATATCTGAAAGAATAAAATATTTCATAGGTATACAGTAAAAGTGAATTCATTTTGGGATGGTGGTTAATAACATGCAAACAAGCTAATCATCTTCTTACAGCAGTGTATAGGGAGAAACAAAAGGGATCTCTATTCATCGACGAGTCGAGTACAAAAGGAGAGAAACGGCTCAAACGTAGAATGGCAATTGTAGCGGTCGTTTCGAAAGGAACTGAAAATTCACAAGAGAGCAAGGAGAGGAGGAGGAGGAGTAGTAGCAACCCCTTCCAGCGTGAGTTTAATTCTTGCGGGTCCAATCGGTCGGGTAACTTTATCGCACGAGCGAATTGTGCTGCTACAGCATCGTTACCGTAAGAACTTGCATTGTTACGGCTAATGTCCCGAACCCTCGCGAAACTTGCTCAACTTTCAGTTTTACGCGCCGATTCGGATTAAGAATTTACAGCTACGTCTTACTCGGCTCTGTACTGATCGTAGGCATTATTGAGTAATGGCAAATTTTATTTTTTTTTTTTTTTACATAAGGCTTGGTTAAAAAAAAAAAAAATTTAACGATTACGCACGATATTTAGCTGCTTTATTTTAGATTACAGCTAAAAAAACTCGATCGCATAACGTGGATTGTTTTTCTTACTACTTTTGAAAATCTGGTTATTATTCATTATTTTTCACATAAAAATTTAGAATAGTATATAACTTACCTAGAGAGAAAAAATAAAGAATGTCTCAGATCGCAATCAATTGATAAGCATGGGATCTGAGATATTCTTTATTTTTCTTCTGAACCTTAGGTCAGTAATATAATATCTCAAAGGTATAAAATAATATATAAAATAATATTGTACGGTGATACTTCTCAAGTATATACGGCTTTTCTTAATAGTACCTGGATATCCAAAGTTAACGTAACCGATAAAAATTCAACTTCCTCGCAGAATGTCGAAACTTTTCGATGTGTTTGTATATTTGACTTAATTGAACAGACTCAAATGGACAAAACCCTTGTTTTTGCGGTCTTAAAAGACTACTTTTTTTTAAGAAAATAAGTTAAGTCAAATTTCGACCAGATTGTTGGGAATGGAAATGTAAATAAACTACAATGATGATGTTACTGCAGTTGGTGCAACATTTTATCTACAGATTCGTCAACTTTTATGAGCTTTATTAACAAATACATAATATTGTCACAATATCTAAACATTATACATTACGCACACAAACAAAAAACATGTACTAGTAAATCTTAAAATATCAAATGACCGATATACATACATTGATTTATATTCTTTACAAAAAATGTTTGTCTCTATGAATTCTCTACGTACGACTATTAATAAAAATTATCTTAAAAATTGATATTTATTTCATTAGTTTTGTTCAATGTCAATTCAATAATTAAATACATATCATCTTCTGTGCGGAAAGAGTTCACACAATAATCCAACTTTTTATAACCATTTCAATTTTGTATACGTAATGATAATAACGGATGTACGGTATATTATTATTATATTAATATTACTGGCTAATCTATTTTTCTACATTCACGTCTAAAGATACTAATGAATGACAACATTAAATTTGTGAAATTTATGAAAATATTGCAAGCAACAAGCATTTTTCAATTTCGGTAAGCTTTGCACTTTTTGTCCGAGTGCATAAAGCCGTTTGATCAAAAAGATAAGGCTGATTACAGCTTTTGTAGAGCTTGGTACATTATAGTATTAAGTAAAAATACAGAGAACATATAAATCGTTAAATTAAGTTTGTATTAAGAAAAAATATTTTTTATGATAATATTTGAGAAATTGGTGATATTTACTGTCACAAGAAAACCAAAGAAAATATAATGGCTACTAAGATAAATTGGAAAACTTTTCACATTAGTTTTTGCACCATTCCAAGTTCCCGCCTGTACTAATGAAGAATTATATGATGTGTACTTCTTTTTGTATGTTTTTGCTTTTTGTTCTATGGAATTCTACTTTTGTTACTGTGACTATATTTCCTCTGAAACTTTTCATTTAATCACTTTTCGTATGAATTACGTACATTTGAATTATAAGTAATTCATATCTTACAGCCGAAAATAAAAAAGCACTTTCAGACAAAAATGTAACCCTTTGGCAACTGTATAATAGGTCCAGCAGAAGATGCGCGACGGAATTAAACGAAGGAGAGACTTTGTCGTCAAGGGAGTCGTTAAGAGTCTTGCGACGCTTGCGAATAATGAAACGACGAAAAGTTTAACGAACTCCGATCTGTGAAATCTGGCTGCATAAATCCGCAGACTTTCCGACTTTTGCATTATTTCCTCTTTAACCCTTTAGGACGCTTTTAATAGAGAAGTAGCTTGATTTTTACGAGCTCAAGTTAATTAAAAACAGAAAAACTTTGATACAGTGTTACAAAATATATTTTGAATACTTTTAATACAGAAGTGCAATGTTTCAACTTTCGATTGTTATTTTGCAATAAAGTGACTTTTTTTTTTTGAGAACGTTGAAATATGAAAAATCTCGAATTCAGTTTGACCAGCAGGCAAGAGGATCAATAAACTAACGCAAGAATGATTCTTGAGAGACAACGGCTGAGTCACTCTCTTGGTACTAACGATTTTTTGTCTACACACCATTTTAACACAGCACTTACTGTTGCACAGGGGAATTTAATACTTTTATCGAAGGATGGTTTCTTAAAAAAAACAAAATAAGTCATAACAAAGATTATATAAAAAATCAAACATAATTTATTCACATTTCATGTAGGATATCGAGATACCGAGAAAAAAATTATACGTACCTGAAAAATAGAAAACAGCCTGGTGCTAATGTTTCTACTCTAATCCATCGATTTGAGACGCGCAACTTGGCTCATGGCGCATGCGCAACGATACATGTTAGATGATGAGCCATGTGCTTTTCTTTTTAATACTACATATGTAATTGCAACGTACGTAAGTATATGTAAAAGAATATAACACTACATGTTTAAATGATCTGTCAACATAACCATTTTTAGAAGAGATCTTGTATCACCGTGGAGCAGTTATATTGAACGTATACATCAAGAGAGGCTTTTTCCATCGCCTCATCACGAATCTTCAGTAGTATAGTGGTCAGTATCCCCGCCTGTCACGCGGGAGACCGGGGTTCGATTCCCCGCTGGAGAGATTCTTTTTGAATTTTTGACTTTTGGTTTGAAACCTTATTTATACACGCTGTACTTCAAGAGGAGCACATTTCGTCGGCTCCCAACGAATCTTCAGTAGTATAGTGGTCAGTATCCCCGCCTGTCACGCGGGAGACCGGGGTTCGATTCCCCGCTGGAGAGATTCTTTTTGAATTTTTGACTTTTGGTTTGAAACCTTATTTATACACGCTGTACTTCAAGAGGAGCACATTTCGTCGGCTCCCAACGAATCTTCAGTAGTATAGTGGTCAGTATCCCCGCCTGTCACGCGGGAGACCGGGGTTCGATTCCCCGCTGGAGAGATTCTTTTTGGATTTTTTATCAACTTTTGTTCATTGACTCAATTTTTAATTTATTACTTACTAATTTCAAGTATACGAAATTAGTTTATGCACATGTGACAAGTTATTCAAACTAGTAAAAGCTTAAGAAATATTCAAAGTACAATTTTTAAGAAAGTAATACAAAGCCACATTTTTATAAATGCAATAAATTAACATAATATATACGTACATTAAACTCTGATGAACCAGACAGAAACATATTTATAAGATTTACCGAATAATACTATAACTAACAATAAAAGAACTACTTTTCAAAGATGTCAAATCCGAGAAATTGTTAAAGAACACATGCTTATATTTCAACGATCTTCGTATGAAGTTACTTGAATTTTTTTTTTTTTTTAAATCACATTGAACCTGTAGTTCAACGTCACAAACGCACATCCATTTCTTTTATTTCTACTTTATTTTCTTTGGGAAAATTTTAACGATGGTAAAAAAAATGTACGTATGTACTTATTTGGACTTTTTATTTCACAAAACATAGAACGAAAGATAAAGACTTACAGTACGGTAAATTTTTAACAATAATTAATAGTTATATTAAATTGATTTGCCTTAATTAACAAGTTTGGAAAAATTCAAGCAGTTTCAAGTTTATCTCACTGATTTTTCAAGGTGTATGTAGGTACAGACACACTGATAAATAATTCGTTTACGAACTAAACTCAAAGTTGTGATTGCTTAATGCATTCTCTTTGCTAAAGTCGAATGATGGCGTGATTTCGCAAACAACTGTACAAATCAGCTTTGACAAAAGTAAATAAGAGAACGTTGAATCTGCAATATGTAATAAATAAATGGTTTCATATATTAAATTCAATAAACACTTTCATGTTATACTATTTAGAATTATTTTACATCTTCAACATTATCAACTGTAGGTATATGTAATACAAATGTTTGGTGTTGTTGGTGGAGGTGGTTAGATGGCGTTAGGTACCCACAGGACACTTGCAAGATCATGATCGATCACCACATTACCAGCACATACATTTTCTTACGATTCCTTGTAGATGTTTTGTAGACTTCTAATATTTATCTTTAAAGACATCTGCGAAGGTTACGTTTCCCATAGATGTCTTCAAGATATACATTAGAAGTGTACAAGACATCGAGAAGAATTCTTGAAGAAACATGTTTTTTGGGTCCAGTATGCCACATCTGTACTGTGGCTGTGTATGTAAATTTTATGTCAATAGAAATACTATTTAATTTCATATATTGCAACAAATTTGTGTTGATGAAATTATTTGCTAACGTTTGGTGGTAAAAAAAATCCCTATGTTTTCTACGTTAGAAAAAATAATTTTTCAAAATTATTCAACTCGATAATTGTGTTCAATATTTTTACAACTGACTTAAGTAATAGACTTCAAAATGTATGTTAATAGAGAAAATTGATAAGTTTGTTTTGATGTTAAATGAAATTAAATGTCAAAATTTAAAATTTTCTTTCTATCCATGCTTGAAACTAAACTGCATTTTGCACGAAAAAATATATGTAATGCACCGAACCAATAATTGAAGTGTTACGGTAGACAAAAGACCTATACGTTGATGATAACTTGTCAAAAAACTATTTTGTCTGGTAGGTAGATTATCAAAAAATGATGAAAACGTATTTTTTCTTAATAGCAAAACTTATTAGTTAAGTGGACCATGAAAAACAGAATGTTTTTTTTTCCCTTTTTTGTTCATCAAAAATGCACAATGAATCATCTTAATCATTGAAATAGAAAAATTTCTTGTTTCATTACTGTTTTACAATGTGAACTAAACCGCATATTTACCAAAATCCACATGGTCCATAAGGTAGATTATAAGAAATATTGGATTCGTATTCTATTAATTTTTACGCACATAAAAAAATGTCAGAGATCATCATATTAAGGAGTGATAGGTGATGACGTCAGGAAGTCTTAAAACTCCTTTTGATGACTTTTAAACGTCACTGGCCCCTTGTGGCCCCCCATTCTCAAACTATTTTGCTGCATCTCCGTCGTTATTTATTTGTGTAAAAAAAAGGGAAAGTGTCATAATTTTAATAATTCATATAAAGGACCAATTAAAATGTATTGCATTAGAAATTATGATAGTTATAATATTTTTCGTTACAACATAAATGAGCATGGTAAAATTATTTAGTATATGATTCATCTGAGTACATATTAAAACTGTTTTATGAATAAATTGAAATTGATTTAATTACGTAATTTACCTCGTAAGGAGTTATATAAATGACTTATATGTAATATGTACCGAGTATCTCAATTTTTCTGTAGTTTTCAATTGTAAATTTGTACCAACGAATTCATCTATATATAAATAAGAATTTCGATAAAAAATTTACAAGCGAGAACGGCGACGTTTTTGACAAGTGTTTCGAAAATACAGTGTTAAACAAAAAAAAAATTAATTAAACACGTTAAAAATTATTTTTTAAAAAAGTCTCATTTGCTTGGACTAGAAAACTGAGTATGAAACAAAACGCGGCGCGCAAACAAGTTCATTCATGTTTGGAGTGTCAACAAATCGCTTTTCTACCAGCGTCCTCAGAATCCGTAAATGCAGTAGAATAAATTTAACTAAATCATGTAACTCTCTCCCATACGATAAAATACACATTTAAGGCCTTTTGTGCACACAATTTTGTATACACGTGGATTTCCGTGTTAAAAAAGCATAAGAATCACACCAATGCTATTTACTGCATTTTTCCCCCTAAAAAACCCGGAACATAATTCTGAATAGCCGTGTGTTCGTAAGTACAATAACACAGACGATGTACTTAGATGATTATAAAAATACCAACATACCTGTGGTAACAACTTGCTCGAACAAGATACAAATACGTAGATAAGTTTTCGTCTTCAAGAATCGTCACTCGCTGCATTCAATTGTTTCGTTGAGTACTGGAATCTACTGTAAAATAGTGCTACGACCAAGGTCACCTTCTTGTCAATATCACTTGAGTTCAGCGATGCACAAAAGAGGTATGTATGACATGCACAAGTACTCGATTGTTGATAAAAAAAATCCTTTGATTTTAGTTTTTACGAAAGCCGAATGTTCAGATGTTTTCTCGTGTATTACTCGGAAATTCGTGTTACACCGTTTGGAGACACGTGTGAGACAAATATAACATTCCCCGACACTTTACGCTTATTCCAAAAAAAGCGATACCTTAATTAATACAACTATTTATAAGAAAAATTTTAATCACGACGTAGCAAGAGCCAGCCCGTCGAGTAAGTCGAGTTGTCGTGCGGCATTTGCAGGGCACGCGCGCGTGTTTATGCTTATGGTTTGTGGTGAAAAAAATCAAAATACACGAAGGCGCAGCCATTACGCGCAGCTGCAGTTGCTGCACTACGCGCTCATTGGCTGAGTTTTTTTTTTCTCTCAACTACCCATGCGCGCCAAGTTTGAAATTCTTGTTAAAAGTTTGTAAATATATTTTTATATGAAAAAAATTTTTTGTTTAATACGTCTTTCTGTAAAGATGTATTTAAAATTCTACTCAGTAGGGATTGTATTTTTGCATTAATTTTCAATTCAATGTAGTATTTTAATCATAAATATGCATATATACATACATTTTCTTGAAATAAGTTTATTAGCAATTAATTAGCGATCATCAAAAACATCATTGATGAACATCCATGCAGGAAAGTACATTTTGTTTTTTTAGCCATTTGTTTAATCGCAATTGGTTAATGATTAAATATGATGATCTCCCTCCTGTGTGTCATTACAATTCTACCGTCAACATTTTTGTAACGCGTAATTCTCTGATAATTGAAGAAGAATCCAGTTGAGAGAAACATCTTAAAAAATATGTCCAGAAACAATCCATACGTAAAGCCGAAAATTTATCCCCACTACCTATTATAAAACTACGTGGATGCACGCCGGGAACTCTCGAAGAACGCGTCGAATGTAGCACAGTGAACTGTGCGAATGACTTGCATCCAGCAAAAAAAAAAAAATACCAAAAATTGCGGAATCGTTTGCAGGTTTTGCAATTGCCATGTAAAAAATTGTCAGAGTATTATTTTTTTGTAAAAAAAATAAAATGTAGTACGTCCTGCGAGAATCTAATAAAACTATTATTTCGCCTCAACGGTAGAGTTTCTACTATTAAAATTATCACCAGTCGTTTGCAATCTAATTTCCAGTGCGTGTGAGGATCGCAAAGTAGTTGAATTAGTTATATTTATTCAATAAATAATTATATTTGTATACGAGAGTAAGTCGAGTAATCTTACTCCCACCTCCCACCCCAGGCCAGGGCGCATGCGCACTACACTCGAAAGTCGAAAGACGAAATACCAGCGATGGGATATAGTTCCGGCTAGATTCACCTGATGACCCGGGGTACTTAGGTACTGGCTACTACTATTGAATAATAAATTATCAAGTAATTACAAGAGCGCCAATTAAAAAGATCTTTGTCGTACTAGATAGGCAATCAAAATTGTGATATGGTTAATATGTTATCGATCAACTTTTTATTATTTAATAGTGTTGCAAACAAGTGTCCTGGATCATCAGGAAAAAGGTGCTTAACATATTTCTGAATAATTATTTATTTACTAGATTTGGAATTAGCGCCTCAGGTTATACGGTGATAGGCGCTTGTGTTATTAATAATTATTTATTTAACAGAGTGGCCAGTAAGCACACTGGGTCATCAGGTGATGGATGCTTGTGTTATTGGACCTTATTTGAATCTCGCGCGTCTTCTTCGGTACTATTTTTTTTTTGATCTAGTGATTTCCCACGTCAGAGAGGTTGGGTCCTAGAGAATTTCCAAATCTGGCCGGAACTATATACTATATCCCATCGCTGGTATTTCGTCGTTCGACTTTCGAGTGTAGTGCGCATGCGCCCTGGCCTGGGGTGGGAGGTGGGAGTAAGATTACTCGACTTACTCTCGTATATAAATATAATTATTTATTCAATAAATATAACTAATTCGACTACTTTGCGATCCTCACACGCACTGGAAATTAAATTGCAAACGACTGGTGATAATTTTAATAGTAGAAACTTTACCGTCAAGGCGAAATAATAGTTTTATTAGATTCTCGCAGGACGTACTACATTTTATTTTTTTTACAAAAAAATAATACTCTGACAATTTTTTGCATGGCAATTGCAAAACCTGCAAACGATTCCGCAATTTTTGGTATTTTTTTTTTTTTATTGGATGCAAGTCGTTCGCACAGTTCACTGTGCTGTCGAATGTCGACACGTTGACGGTCGAACAGTATTAAATTTCGGCTGCTTGGGCATACCTATATATAGTAATGTATTTACAAAACCGTCCTCATTAAGTTGAATTTTATACTATATAAACAAAGTGATTTTTGTTACCTTTACCGAGTGTTTATTGCATTTTGTTGTCTTGTACCTGTTAGCGTTTCAGAATACTTAGTTTGTAGAATTTTCATTTATAACAGAGGTGTTTACGTAGCCAAAAAAACTCGAGCTAAGTAGATCGAATTTTCCCGAAAACCGTGCTCTTTTATGATAGATAAGGAAAAGTTGTATGAGAGTGGTCATGTAAAATTATGATTACCTGCAAGGAAAAAGACTATCGGTTGTGGAATTGAATAATTATGATCTACGAGTGAAATAAGAAAACTAATATACAGTTACCATTTTAAACTAAATAGCTGCATACCGTACAGGCTAGTTTGTTTATTGTATGATAAAAAAAACAGCTGGCTGTTTTCTGCATCATCATCATCTTTTGATTTGGCATTTAAGATATTCCTGTTGACTTTTCATTGAGAAACTATGAAAATTATTTGTTCAACTGCCAGTTTACTTCTTTTTATGATATTTATTTCAACAACCAAGTGTGATAAGTTATCCTTAAAGAAAAATAACAATGAAGAGGCTAAAAATCACCTTTTTCCACCATGTGCGTCCTGCAAAATACTAGTTGATAGCTTTAAAAGGGTAAGAAAATTTTTTTGATATCTAATAAAAGCAATCACTTGTTTCTTAGACTCTGACATGATCAATGTATGATTTCAGGGTATGGAAAAAACAAAAAAAGGAAAGTTTGAAGGTGGAGATGCGGAATGGGAGGAGAAAAAGCTTGGATCTTACCAAAAAAGTGAAATTAGGCTAGTAGAAATACAAGAAAATTTATGCAAGGATGTTAATCACGGCCAAAATCAGTGCTATTCTCTTGCCGAAGAGTTAGAAAGTCAGATGGAGGAATGGTGGTTCAATAATCAGGATACTCACGATTTTCATGACTACCTATGTATACAAAATGCCAAAAAGTGCTGTCCATTGAATCATTATGGACCAAACTGCGAACCTTGCAACGGATTTCCAGATAGTGTGTGCAATAACAATGGCAAATGTAAAGGTGCTGGGACAAGGATGGGCAATGGAAAGTGTACATGTGATAAGGGGTACACGGGAGACGTCTGTTTTGAATGTGCTGATGGATTCTATCAGTCCTATAAGGATGAAAAGAAGCTGCTGTGCTCACCTTGTCACAAGGCATGCAAAGGGTCATGTTCAGGTGGAGGTCCTAAAGAGTGTCTGGACTGCACCTCAGGATGGAAGTGGCTTGAAGGAAAGGGTTGCTATGACATTGATGAATGCTATGAAAATAAGACCAGCTGTCCTGAAAATAATTTCTGTATCAATACAGAAGGAAACTATACTTGCCTAGGTAAATTGTCATTAAATAATCTTTTCATTTTATTGCATGTACCAAGAAATCTTAAATTATTTTTATTTTCCTTCTAGCTTGCGACAGAGCTTGTAATGGCTGTTTTGGAGACGGTCCTGACATGTGTACCAAATGTGCTGATGGATATGAACAGAAAGATAATATATGTGTTGGTGAGTGTTCAAAGTGTTATGAAATTTACCATTATTAAGCTAACTAAAAACAGTTTCAAATGACTTTTTCCACTTTTCAGATACTAGTGATCGTACTCGCAAGACTACTGAAGATTACTACAGGTATGCAAGGTATCTAGGTCTCTCCGTGGCTACAGGTATTATTCTGCAACGCAACATTTACGTGGCTGCAGTGATTGGTCTATGTGTCGCTGTTTACATTACTGTTTCCGAGTATACAGTTGCACAAAATAGTGGCCAGGAACCTATCCTGAATTTAGATACTCTAGGAAAAATTCCAAAGTAGATTTTTTATTGATCTAATTAAAAAATAAATTGTGTGAGAAAACGTTGATGGAAAACAATGTACCATAATTTTTCTTAATATTTGTAAGATACAAGTTTGAAATAAGTCTTTACTAAATAAACTCTGTGATTAAAAAAAAAATTTTACATCTTGTTTTACTTCATTCAAAAAATATCACAAATCACGCTATTTGTTTGATTACAAACTATCTCCAATTGTAATGACGTACTTACCCATACTTAGTTTATTGGTGAAATATTAGATCAGTAGAGTAATATTGATGTATAATAATTTGGTAAAGTATCAATACAACAAATTTTTTTATAAATATTTTATTTGCATTAGTTTACTGATGCATTGTAAAATGCTTTTGCACATTTGGAACCTGCAGTTGTAATTTTCAACAAGTTTACAACGAAAATTAAATCGAATAAAATCTAAAGTTACACATACTTTTTGAAAAAAAGTTAACCAAAATAAAAATAATTAAAAAATTAAATCATCAACCTACAGACTAATATCATCAATGATAAATCACAAATTATAAGCTGGACGTCGATTAAAATATATATATATATGTATATAAAATTTGTGCGTTCGAAAAATTATCTAATTAAAATTCTATGGCAATATGGAACTTACGTTGGGTATATGATTAGGATCTTAATACCTCCATACCAAGCTAATCTAAAATATTTTTTTTGGATTCAGCTATAGTGTGAAGCATTAAATAATCTTTTTTTTATGTTTATCTTGTAAATTTTTTGCTAATATAATATGTAAATTCATATTAATCATATTGATAGCAATAGTTATTAAATACTATATATGTATAATTACGAAATTGCGTGTATATGCACTTACAAATCGCCAATAGACGAGTCACATTGATACCCAAGAGATCGTTGCAAAATACAGTTTTTCATACTCATAATCGTTATGTTTCTTATTAAAAAAATTTATCCCTTTCTTATTTATTTATTGCACATAGTAAACCACAAAGAAAGCTATACCATTTTTTTAATAATTATAATTATGCACACAACTACAAATTTAATCTAATTTGTAGGCGCCTCTTATTTAATTCACGCTCTGCTCACTAAATTGATTTTCTTTTTTTCTCATTCCTTTTTTTTTGTTTGTACAACGGTTTTGATTAAGAATACGTAATATTATGCTTATATTTATACTGTGTGTATTTATGGTAAACTATAAATTCGTTCCAAATTCTAAGTACTATTTTTTATTGATTGATTTATTTATTTTTTTTTTTTTTTATAAAATACTTTTCCCTTCCATTACCAACTTTGCCTCAGAAGTCAAGTCTGCTAAAAAACAGCACTACATGCTATTTGCAATTTATTTTATGATCGTCAAAGCAATTAATAATTTTTTGTGATTTTAATTTTTTTCACCCTACTGAACGTTTTATTACGTAAAAAATCTAAATATCTACCTTATTACTTCGAATCTTTAGGTTTATATTTACATTTTTATAAATAATTAATTGCATACACGTCAATTAATTGCTTTAACTTTCATGTCTAATTGACAAAAATGTTTTATACCATGAAAATAGTGTCATCCTTAATAGTTTTTAAGACTTGATCGTTTGTTAAAAATTCCAATCCAAGTCGTTCAACTATATTGTAAAAAAAAAAAAAAAAAAAAACATTGTTTTTATCTACAAAAATTCCCAAAAATGTGAATGAGCAATTTACTCGATTTGGAGTCCAAATGAATACGATTTGAAAAAAAGTTACCAAGACTTCTGTGACCTGAATTGTGACCAAAGTAACAAAACAGACCGTCTAAAGTTGACTAAAATAGATACTTAAAGTACAAATAAGAAAAATAATTTACATTTTTTGCACTACTCCTGCTTCAATCGAACAGGCTAAATGCATTTGGAAACTCTCAAGATTTGCATGTTTACGTATCCAAAGTTACAAAAATTTATAAAAAAAAAAATTATATAAAATGTTT